>JAJOOE010000249.1:0-91762 GCA_036250405.1 Solanum raphanifolium
TAAGGAGCCATCTGGATGCTAGTGTGGTAACTATTGTTATAAGTAAATTCAATGAGAGGTGGGTGATCATCCCTATTACCTTTGAAATCGATCACACAAGCCCTCAACATGTATTCTAAGGTCTGAATGGTGCGCTATGATTGACCATCAGTCTGAGGATGAAAAGCAGTACTCAAATTCACTTTCGAACCCAAACCTTTATGGAAAGACTTCCAGAATTGTGCAATAAATTGTGCATCTCTATATGAATAATCGACATTGGAACTCCACTAAGTATAACTACCTCTTGAAGATATAATTTGGCATACTCATCTGCTGAATGGGTAGTCTTTACCGACAAAAAGTGGGCTGATTTAGCCATTCGAGCTACAATCACCCAAATAGAATCATGTTTCCTGCGAGACCGCGGTAAACCAGTAATAAAGTCCATATTTATCATCTCCAACTTCCATTCTAGAATCTCTATATTCTGAGCCACACCACCGGGCTTTTGGTGCTCTACCTTGACTTGTTGGCAAATCGGGAAATTAGCAACGAACTCTGCAATACACTTTTTCCTACTACTCCACCAGTAGACTTCTCTCAAGTCGTGATACATCTTTGTGGAGCCCATATGGATGGAATATCTAGAGCTATGAGCTTCCTCCATGATCCTCTGTTGGAGTTCATCCACCCTTGGTAAACACAACCTACCTTGATACCTTGATACCTCAATACACCATCTCCCCCTTGTTCAAAAGCCATTACTTTTTGCTTATGAACATTTTCCTTCAATTCAAGCAAAATAGGATCTTGGTCTTGTTTCTCTTCCACTTCGAAAACTAATGATGATTCAGCCCCATTCATCACCACCACTCCTCCTTCATTGGAATCCATTAATCTAACTCCTAGTCGTACAAGTCATTGCACATCTTTCGCTAACTCTCTCTTGTCTTCCTCAACGTGGGTGGTACTACCTATAGACAATCTGCTTAAAGCATCAACAACAACATTAGCCTTATTTGGGTGATATAGAATACTCATGTCATAATCTTTGAGTAACTCCAACCACCTCCTCTATATGAGATTAAGCTCCTTCTGTCTGAACACATACTGAAGACTCGTGTGATTGGTGAACACATCTACATGAACACCATAAAGATAGTGACATTAGATCTTCAAAGTGAACACTACAACAACCAACTCTAGATCATGGGTTAGGTAATTCTTCTCGTGAACCTTAAGGTGTCTGGAGGCATAAGCTATAACTTTACCATTCTGCATTAATACACAACCCAATCCAACTCCGGACGCATCACAATATACCACAAAACCTTGCGTACCTTCTAGTAAGGTCAACACTAGGCAGTAGTCAACCTAATTTTAAGTTCCTGAAAGCTTTTCTTACAAGCTTCATACCATTGAAACCTTACTATTTTCTGAGTCAACTTCGTCAAAGGGGATGAAATGGATGAGAACCCCTCGTTGAATCTTCTATAATAACCAACCCTAAGAAACTCCTAACGTTAGTTGAAGATGTGGGTCTAGACCAATTTTGCACTGCCTCTATTTTCTAAGTGTCAACTCGAATTCCATCTCCGAAAACAATGTGGCCTAAGAATGCCATAGACTCAAGCCAAAACTCACACTTAGAGAATTTAGCATACAACTCTCTATCCTTTAGAGTTTGGAGAACTACTCTGAGATGACTAGCATGATCTTCCTTATTCCTCAAATAGATTAGAATGTCATCAATGAATACGATAACAAACATATCTAAATAAGTCTTGAATACTCTGTTCATAAGGCCCATGAACGCTGCAGGAGCATTAGTCAAACTAAACGACATGACTAAAAACTCATAATGACCATAGCGGGTTCTGAATGTTGTCTTAGGGATATCACTTTCTATTACTCTCAACTTATGATAACCTGATCTGAGGTCTATCTTAGAAAAACAAGTGGCACCCTGAAGTTGATCGAAAAGATCATCAATTCTTGGAAGGGGATACTTATTCTTGATAGTAACCTTGTTCAACTGACGGTAATCTATGCACATTCTAAGAGAACCATCCTTCTTCCTCACATATAAGATCGGAGCGCCCCAATGTGAGACACTTGGTTGAATAAAACCTTTCTCAAGGAGATCTTTCAACATCTCTTTTAACTCTTTCAACTCTGCTGGAGCCATTCTATATGGCGAAATAGGACGAGTATCGGGAAGAATATCTATACCAAAGTCTATTTCTCTCTCAGGAGGGACTCTTTGAAGATCATATGGAAAGAATTCTAGAAACTCACTTACTATTGGAACTGACTGAATGTGAGGTGTCTCAACACTAGAGTCATTAAATCAGACTAAGTGATAGACACACCCCTTGGAAACTAACTTTCTTGCTTTAAGGTATGAAATAAAATGACCCTTAGGCACTACTCAACTACTCCTACACTTTATAACTGGCTCATTAGGAAACTGGAACTTCACAACTCGAGTTCTACAATTGACTGAGGTGTAACAGGCATGAAGCTAGTCCATACCTAGAATGACATCAAAACCTATCATGTCTAATTTGACTAAGTCAGCAATAGTGGTCTTGTGATTGACGGAAATGGTACAATTATGATAGACTCTCTCAGCTAGAATAGATTCACCAACAAGTGTGGAAACACTGAAGTGCTCAAGAAGTTTCTCATGAAGAACATCAAAATTTAGTGCAACATAAGGAGTCACAAAAGATAGACTCGCTCATGGATCTAACAAAGTATAAACATCAAAATTAAAGACTTTGATTATACCAGTGACAGCATCTGGCGAATCCTCTTTCTCTTGGTGGCTAGTGATAGCATACAGACGATTTTCTCATCCACCTGCCCCTAAAGTAGCTCCTCTAGATGCATCTCTGTCTGGTGGAGTAACTGAAGAAGATTAGGCTCTATTTCCCCTATTACCATATCCTTGCCTGTTCTTAGGGCATTCTTTCATAAAGTGATTGTTCTGACCACACTTGAAGCAACCAGTGGAGCTATCACGACACACCCCTGAGTGGTTCCTTCCACATTGAGCACATGTAGGAGTCCCATTACCTCCTTGTGCCACACTACCTTGAGACTGCGCAGGTCTAGCTCTGAAATTTTGCAAATTCTGATTATTAAACTCACCTATGTTCCTTGGTGCAGGTGCTCTAGCAGATGATGGAGTAGGTCCCTTCTGCTTATGTTGGAAAGATGACTGGTTGGCATTACTCTTCTACTGTCTGGACTCATTCCCTCTCTTAGCTTTCTTGTTTCTTAAGTCTTCTCTATCCCTCAGGTTATCTTCCTCAACCTGTTGCACATGGATCATAAGTCTTGCTAAGTATCCATTTCCCCTATTAGCATAGCTTCATTGCCGTCCTTACTTGACAGACAAGACAACCCAACAACAAACAAACTCATCATTCTCCTCATGTCAGCAACCATCTCCGGAGCATAACAAGGAAGTTGGATGAACTTAAAGCTATACTCGTGCACACTCATAGATTCCTTCTTAAGAGTGAGGAATTCTTTTACCTTTGCCTCTCTTAGCTCACAAGAAAAGAAACGCCCCATGAAGGCACTCTCGAACACAACCCAGCTCACAATCAGTGCACCCTCAGCTCTAACCTTTTTCCATTGGTCAAACCTGATCCTAGAAACACTCTTCAGTTGGTATGCAACTAGTTCCACTCGCTCAGCATCAACAACATGCATAACCTCAAACATTTTCTGCAGTTTCTCTACAAAGTTTTCCAGATACTCAGTGACACTTGAACCAGTGAAGCTTGGAGGATTCATCTTTAAGAACTCACGGATCCTAGAAGTATCAACCACTTCCTGTAGATTCTCTCTTTGTTGGTCAACTTGGTTGGTCACAACTTGGCTCAACATCTGGATAGCTTCACAGAATTCCACATTTGTGACCTTTCCTTGGGGTTGCACTTCTGGTGCATTAGGTACCCCTTGATCCTCAACATTCCTCCTAGTAGGATGACCTCTGAAAGCTCTTCGTGGAGGCATGATTTGAAAGATACGCGCAAGTACGAATTAGAAGGTAACTTTTATAGATATAACTCTATCGCACGAAATGAGTATGAAAGAAGTGAGATAGTTACTGAATGTTGCAGCCTCCTAATTATAGACGTGAAGCGCTTCACACCGATAACTAGGACTCTACAGACACAACTTCATTGACACCCTAGGCTCACCAACACTTTGAAGCTCAACTGGATCAACGAAGCACTGGATACTGATCCTGGTTACCTGTATCTGTATCATTAAAGATGCAGGCCAAATGGCGTCAGTACATGGAATGTACGAGCATGTGAGGGGAATTCTAAAACAAGACATAAGCTTGAAATGGAACTGAAGAAACTTACCTCGTCTCAACTCAACTCATATCAATATAAGGCAGTGATAAAAATGCAATATAAAGAAAAACTTTAAAACATGTAAATAACAACTCAGTATATTGAAAAACACAACAATAACATAGTTTTGTATATGAAAATATAAGTAACTCTGTGGGAGATTCTCTAACCGACAACCATCACTATGAGCTATGTGATGATACAACGTCTAGCCCACACTGCCAGAACTGTCCTATACTTTGTCGGGGTATAGAACCTACTACTAAGTTGATCCACTAGTCTATGCTAAAAACCATTAAGTAATCATCTAAAAAGTATGACCCTTTCTACCTACGTTGGCTACATGGTTTATGGAGACTTTGAGTTATCTGAACTCGTCCCCATATCGGTGCTCAATACTACTCCCAAGATGTAACTAGCTCATATGTTTAAAAACATTCCTTTTTCTGTGGTTTGAGATTATTACTCAAAAATCTTTCTTTTAAAAGAGATGGTACTAAAACTGCTCATGAAAACTCTTTTAGAAATCAGTGTTTTCTCTCATCTTAAATGTGAAAACATTTACTCTATGGAATACTTAGTTCCCATTTATCATTTTAAATAAATGAACATCAACTCTACTCTTCTTCAACTCAATGCTTAAGTCTCAAAACAAGTTTAAAACAATTGTGAAAGACTTTTTGAAAAGACTCAAAGAATTCTCTAGCCTTGACTCTTAGCTCTACCTTGAATTTGAATTATGGATTCAAGGGCTATGATCTCATGATGTTTAGATGTACCTTAGAGTGGGGAAATAAACTAAAAAACATAGGTGGAGGACCTGGCGACCCAGGCATACTCAGTGGCATAGGGCGCTAGATCCTGAAATACAGAACCTGGGTTGGGGCGCACTGAGTGGCACGGCGCCCCAGAGCCATAACTATAGATCCTGATGTGGGGTGCACTGAGTGGCGCGGTACCCCACCCCTTTTCCCAGAAAACTTGACGAATTTCCTTACTTATTTTTTGACCCTAATTCATCTAGACTCGAATGGTTTCTTCCCCAATCAATTAGATTTAAATATCCAACATTAGTATACAAGAATCTACTAAAAAAACAACCTTAAAACTCATACGATTTCCTTAAGAACTCATCAAAACCTCAACAATCAATATTATGAAAGAAACTTCAACAAGACTCATCAAGAACTCAAATCTTTTACTTTCTAGTGCGAAATTACGCTGAATTTTTATCATGATTGGCACGTGGGTGAACGAACCCAACGCTATGTGAACTCACATACCTCTTAGGGATCAACCCTTGGTGAAATCCGCAACAAAATCCTTAAGAACTTGACGAAGCTTGACTTTTTCTCCTCTTCTCCTCTTCTTGAACTTATCTCAAAACCCTAGCGTAAATTTGAATTTATAAAACTGAACCAAATTAGTTTAGACCCCTAAATATTAATAAATTTTGTTTTAAGTTGATTGGGTAAGGAAAAGACCAAAATACCCCTCTTAAATTCGAGTAAGTTTCCTTAACTGACCAACAAATTTTCAAATGATCATATCACCCTCATACGAGCTTGAAAATTAGCAAACTCGGTGGCTTTGGAAAGATAATTCAAAGTCCTTTCATTTGATATCTTATAGGCCACCTAACTCATCCTGTACTGAAAATTATGGTCGTTTGAAGTTGACCCAAAACTCACATCTTAAGCGTAACTTGCAAATTTTTAGATTTTGCTATTTCCAATGTAGGTCTTTCTATTTTTAGCTCTTTCAAATACCGAGATGTTACAATAGTTGGTCAGAAGTAACAAAATTTTCTAAATTCAGGAAGTTTTAAAGAACAACATCAACCGTTAAACAAGAGACCAAAAAGTCTCGAACAACAACACTGTCAAGTAAAGTGAAACATCACGTCTATACAACAACATAAATAACTAAATTCAAATTGAGGTCCTTCGGCTCCTTTCTTATGAATCTTTGTCAATCTCTTTTTTATTATAGTATGTCGTATCATGTATATGTCAAAAATGACCCTAAAATTGTTAATATCATAAAGGTTTTCCCTTATTATCTTTGAATTATCGTTACTGTTGCTTAGATTTCATATCACCATCCCCAACTTATTTGGAATTGAACCATATTTATTTTTATGGTTAGAGTATGCACTTACAAAGAAATAACACAATGATCAACCAATCCGTAGGTGTCATTTGAATGGAACTGTTCACAACATGATATTCTAAATCAAAATTTTGATACATAACATATTAAAATCTCACATTATAATTTTGTGAGCACTTGAACTCACAAATATCCACAAATAATATAAATACGACCTCACTTTCCTAACAATCAAGAAAAAAATGAATGTTGCTTAACATATTTTTCAAAAAAATAATCTGTCAGGCTGTATCCAAGTTTACAGTTCAAAATTTAATTGAAAGAAGCCAAAAGAAAGAGTTATCACTACAATAAAAATGATCTTTAACGATAATTAATACCTTAATTGTCGCTAAATATGTATTTGCAAAGGCAATTAGAACTCTCTATAAATATCTCTAAAGTCTATAGTGACATTGAATCTAATGAAAATAAATTAATGTCGGTAAATCCTCTAGCACTCTTCGTTAATGTGCATATTAATTGCCGAAAAAAATTGTTTTACCATAATGTATTTTGGGCATCTGTTAGTTTCAAGAAAACTTGATCTCTTAGTATTCCCAAAAAGAAGGGAGAAAGAAAAATGACAAATTAATCAACTTGCGATAAAAGAAGTGGACTAATTATCTCTACGCTAATATTCTAGGAAGAGTGCAGCGACATACAAAATGTTTGTACCTAAGATAAAACAATCAAAATAATATACTAACTGTGACAAGCAATAGAGTAATATGTTTGGTTCTTTTAACAAACTTCACCATTGGTTTCATATTAATTATCAAATATTTGTTGTTGTGTGCTATCAAAATATAACACAGCCCACAAGAAATTTTCTCAAAAAGTATATGAAGAATCCCGTAGAAAGGGACAAAAGAGAAGATCAATTTTCAATCATCCTTGCTGGGATTTTTAATAGAGTTCAAGAAAAATCACCAAAATAGCAAGAAGAAGTTGCAATAGTTACATGAATCACTACGACTTACAATAAATGATTAAGTTTCATGAAATAGGAAGAAGAAAACTTTGAGGATGAAACACACTTCATAAGAAGCTTAATTGATGTATTTGAATTCGACTCCCCTATAGCGGAAAAAATCCTACAAATAATAGTGGAAGATATAAAAGTTTTGTTTACTGGAGAAACAAATGTTATGAATTCAACCATTCCAGCACTGTTATGAGTTCTGGACTGAGAGGCGCAAGGGTAGGAATGTCGCATTGCAATTAAAATCAATTTTCTTTGTTTATTCTTTCTTCTTTTGGTGCCTTGGAATTAAGTGTTGGGTTTTAAAAGGTGTGAATGAAAAATGAAGAGTTGTGACTTTTGAGAAAAGTTGTGACTTTTGTGAAAAGTTGTGACTTATAAATGTGATTTTTATGAAAAGTTGTGACTTTTGTGAAAAGTTGTAACTTTTGTGAAAAGTTGTGACTTTTATGAAAAGTTGTGACTTTTGTGAAAAGTTGTGACATTTATGAAAAGTTCTGACTTTTCCACAAGGTTGCAACTTTTAAGAAACGTTAAATAAGAATCCTGATTTTTGAGAGTGCCACATAGGCGGGTCTAAGATTATATGATTCTGTATAATATTAATATTATGACTCAATATTATTAATTGATGGTCCATCAATTATTTTCATTTTTTTTGAATATCTATATATATACATAAAGTTAAGCATATACAAGGTGATATAACACTTTTCAGCAACTGAGGGACAACTTCTTATCTTGTGATTCGTCTTGCCACAACCAAAACATGCATTGGAACCGACTAGACATTTACCCTCACGCTTTCTTCCTCACCTAGCACAACTAGAAAATGAAGATCCACCACCATTTCCTCCCTAAGGTTTAGGGTTATACACCCTATCTTTGTTGAATTTAGGAGTCGGAACAATGGAGGAACCTTGACTGGAAAATCATTGTCGAAACTTAGAACGATCATGTCCATAAGACCTCGAATATGAAAAGTCACCATCACCGGTCTTGGCCCTCTTTGCCTTCCTAAACTTTTTCTTAAGTTTCTTCTCTTCCATTTTTTGAGCATGAATCATTATGTGAGAAATTCCCATATCATTGATGGTGTGGCGGTACAACATTCTTTAACCACCACTTCGGATATTCCCTAGACCAACTTACTCATCCATGCCTTAGGATCAACAACCATAGTAAGAGCATATCGAGACAATTACATGAACTTCATGACATACTCCTTCACACTCATATTTCCTTGATGAAGGTTGATAAATTCAAGTTTCTTTGCCTCCCTCATCTCAAGGGGAAAAAACCTATCAAAGAAATCAACCTTAAACTTTTCGCAATCAAGAGGACCCGCATCAACCACCCTTTTTTCATTCCATTGGTTGAACCAAACCTATGGAACACCCTTAGGTTGATAAGCGTCCAATTCCACCTTTTCCAATGGCGTCACTCCCATTATCATCAACACCTTATACATCTCATCAATGAATTCTTGAGGAGCTTCTTCAACCTTGGTACCATGAAACTCTGGAGGATTCATTCTAGTGAAGTCCCTCACTCTAGTTGCCACTATACCCACATTTGGGTTCATGGGGACCATAACCTCCCTCTTGGCTTGAGCCATCATGGATTGATCCAACACTTGAAAAGAAGCCTTAAACTCTAAATTATTCACTTGCTCAGCAAAAGGGTCGACCAAAACTTGAGGAGCTTCTCGTTCCACATTATCTCCCACATTCCTTCTAGCATATGCCCTTTGAGTCACCAAATCCTAAAAACCATTGGATATGGATTATGAGAGAGACATATAGAGTTAAACTCTATCGCATGACTTTAGAGTAATGAAAGAAGTGGAGTTTCCTAAACATCTTATAGCCTCTTAATCATAAACGTGGTGCTCTTAACATTTATGAACAAAACTCTACTAGATGTGGCTTATGAGACATCCTAGGAACTTTCTAAACCTTATGAATTGAATACCAAGTTTGTCATGATCCAAAGTACACCCTAGACGTGTCATGGCGTATAAGAATCGAGAGGCCCTACACAAGCCACTAAGCATACATCATACATGATAATAGAACAAAGAGTTTAAAAGTAGAATTTCATATGAAAGTGTTTGACAAAAGTAGCGGAAATCTAACATAAGTTTCAAAACACCTATTACATCAAAGAAGTGATTGGAACGTAACTCATACATCACATACAATATCTAAAATGAAAAAGGCATGAAAGCAATAAAAGAGTCTTGATCCTCGGAACATGAGGACTCACCAATTTTCAATGTCTATAAGGGATCACTAGCCACGAGTATGAAAGATAGGAGCGTCAGACCCTACATTGGTGAAATAATGTAGGCACAAGTATGCGTTAGTACATGAATTGTACTAAGTATGATAACAGTGCATAAGAGTTATGAAATCATGCTAAAAGGACTTTATATGACATGCAATTACCAAGCTAAATCATAAAATAACATGTTAGAAAACATAAGTCATAACCATGGTCAATGCAAGCCGAACATCTTTAAAACACATTTGATATACTTTTAGAAAGTAATCTTAGTTCATTATTGTGGAAAGTTTACCTTTAACCGACATAGACCATGTGAGCTATAACATGGAATTCAATGTCTACCTCACACTGAAAAGAGATGTCCTTACATACCAAGGTAAGAACCATAACTTGAGCTAAAGTGGATCCACTAGCTAATGTCTATCTATGACAATCATATGGTGGCACATAGTTATGGGACATGGGTAATCACCACTTGTCTACTCTATACTAAGCATAAATTCCACAGAATAGTCATTAATCTTAACTTGTCTTGTTATCCATGGAAGGTAACAATTAAGTAGCCAATCCAAGCTAGAGTACATTTAGAATAGCTCCTTAATCTTGATTCAACTTAGGTTAGAAAACCTTTCAACCTTATAAATCCTTTTTTGAGAAAACCCTTTCACAATTATGTTTTGACTGATATGTGAGAAATCCATTCACAAAAACAACAACAACGTTGATGCTTTATCCTCACAACAACCTTAAATCATTTATGTCAATTTCATAAAGAAGAATGCATATCTTCATAAGTTCATTTTCATAATTCATAAGCCTCATATATGATCGTAGTCTAGAAATCATGGATCATGCATCGGTTCATGTGAACTCAAAAGTCTTACAGACTATCAAGAGGATCAACATTTTCTCAACTCTTTTTCCTATTTAATAAGATACAAAACAATGAATTACTTTCTTACCTAGTCACATGTCTCCTTGTGAAACTGTTGTTTGTTTGGAACCGTGTGATAGTACAAGTAGTCATTGGGTGTTAATAATGACATGTAAAATTAAATTGCATTTAAAATCAACTCCCTCAGTCCCTAGTTACTTGTCCACTTTTCCTTTTATAGTTGTCCCTAATTACTTGTCCATTTTAACAAATCAAGAAAGGACAATTGTTTTTACCTATTATACTGTCACGACTCGAGCCTACACCCTGGACGTGGCCGACACTCGAAGACCATTGCTGGTCCCCAAGCGAACCCTCATCCTGGCTGGCTACAAGCGGAAAACTAACTTAAGCATGCAAAAGCTTAAAACTAAATAAAATTCAATAAACTCAACTTTTCAAAACATTAACTCAAATGAACAACTTAGAATAAAAATAATATATTCAACTTGCCATAAAATAGGCACTTAAGTCTTCAAAATATTTAATAAAATAAATGAATAATACACACTTCTCAACTATACTGACTATCTATGAAGCCTCTAACTGATAAAGATGGAAGTTGGGACAAGACCTACGACATCCTGATTAAACTGAAAAGTAAATGAAATCCTTCGGAGCAAGGAGGCTCACCATAGCTAACTCGAACTTCCGGATGTATCAAAAAATCTACAGTTGATGACCCTGAATACCTGTTCTGCATCATGAGAAGATGCATGACAAATGGCTCAGTACGTGGAATGTACGAGCATGTAAGAGGAATTCTAAAACATAAACATAAGCTTGAAACCTGATAAAAAGGAAACAAACTTACCTCTTCTCAAACTTACTCAACTCAAGGAATACTTAAGGATACTCAAAACTACTCAAACTTACTCAACTAAGAAGTACTCAACGATAAGATACTCAACTCAGATAAGATACTCAACTCAAATATATGATATTTGAATCTGGGTACTCAACTCTGTATACTCAACTCAATATAAAGCAACAATACACATGTAATATATGGAAAACTTTATAAAACAGTAAAACAAATCAGTTCGTTAAAGAAAATGCAATAACAAACTCAACTTTACTCATATAATAAAGTAATATAGTTTCTGTGAGAAATTCTCTAATCGACAACTACCACTATGAGCCTAAGTGGTGATACAACGTCTTGCCACGCTGCCAATTACTGTCCTATACATTGACATCATATAGAACGCTTAACTTAGTGGATCCACTAGCTTAACTTATGTGATCATCTAAAAAGTATGATCTATTAATACCCATGATGGGTACATGGTTTATGGAGACTTGAGTTAATATGACCTCGCATCCCCATATGGGTGCTCAATACTACTCCCAAAAAATATACTTAGCTCATATGTTTTTAAAACAACTTCTTTCTTTGGTTTGAGATAATTACTCAAAACTTAGCTTAAAAGATCTCTCGGAATCGATGTTCCCTTTCTTACTCAAAACTCTTTTGGAAATCTTAGTTTTCTCTCATCTTAAATGTGAAAACATTTACTCTTGGGAATACTTAGTTTCCATATATCATTTTAAACAAAATGAACTTTACTCTTACTCTTTACTCAACTTCAAAGCTTAAGTCTTAAAACAAAGTTTAAACATTTGTAAAAGACTTCTTAAAATATGGTTCATGCCGAATTATGGACGTGAACGACTCAATGCAAGGTTTTCAATGATACTACTCATTTCAAGAATGCTCAACTCAAAGGGTTCATGCGGAATTATGAGCATGAACTACTCAATTCAAGTACTCAAAGATACTTCTCATCTCAAGATTGTTTGACTTACAGAGTTCATGCGGAATTATGGGCATGAACAATTCAACTCAAGGACTTCATGGGTAACATAATAGTCCCATGATTAGAACTATAATCTCATAGGGGATTAGCAACTCAAAACTTAAGACTTAGAACTTGAAGATACTACTCCTCTCAAAAGTACTCAATTGATGAAGTTCATGCGGAAGTTATGGGTATGAACGACCCGACTCGAGGGTCAAACTATCAATAAGGAACTCATGTATATGACTCTTCACATTCTCTTACTTACTTCCTCAAAACTTAGATCAAATCAATAGTTGATCTTAAAGGGTTCACAATCGAAAGCAAAGGCTTTCTTGAACTCTACTCTTAATTATCTCTTGATTGTGAATTATGAATTCAAGAGTTATGGTTCATGATATGAAGGATATAGATGATAGTGTAGACTCATGATTACATTCTCCTCACTCTCATGCTTACTTACTCTAGTCTTGAAACAAGTTACTAGAAGTTGTAGAAGATTCCACAAAATGACTCAATGGTACTTTCTTAGAATGTTCGGAAGAATTCTCAAAACTTAACTCTCAATCTCCAATGAATTTGACTTATTAATTCAAGGTTATGATTCATTTTATGAATGATTTCTAGGTGTTTAGAAGTAGTTTAGAGTAGTTAGAATCGAAAAGGAGTGAAGATGCACTTTAAACGAACTCAAACGGGGCAACTGACGACAAACTGGATGGGGAAGGTGACCCTGGCTCTATGGGTGGCACGGGGCGCCAGCCCCTTAACTTTAGAGGAGGGTTTGTGGCGCTCTGGCTAGCGCATCACGCCAGGCCCCAACCCTGAAAATCTGACGAATTTTCCTTGCTCGTTTTCTCACCCTAACTCGCCTAGAATCGAACGGTTTCTTCCCCAATCACTTGTATTCGATTACTTAACTTAGTACACTCTAATATACTCAAAACAAAACTCAAGTTATTAAATTTCATCTCAAGAAATCATCAAAATCCCAACACAACAAGATTTAGAATGACCTACAAGAACACCTATCAAGAACTCATCAACAACTCTAATCTTTAAACTTCAAGAATAAAATTTCGCTGAAAATAACATGATTGGCGTTAGGGTTAACTAGCCTAAGAATATGGAAGCTTACATATCTCTTAGGGATCAAACCCATGGTGACAACCTGCATCAACTCTCAAGAATTTCGACGAACGCTTCGATCCTTTCTCTTTTCTCCTCTTTTCTCAACTAAAACCCTTGGCATAAACTAGGATTATAAAACTGAACCTAGTTAGATTAGACCCCTAAAATAATACTAAAAATAAATTAAATCTGATTGGGTAAGGAAAAGACCAAAATACCCCTCAAACTTCGGTTTTGACTTTCCTTATGTAGACAAGCCAATTTCGAATGGACATATCTCCCTCATACGTTATCGAAATTGAGAAAACTCGGTGACGTTGGAAATATAATTCAAAGTTCCTTCCTACAGTATCTGATATAATAACTAACTAATTCTGAGGTAGGAGTTATGATCATTTGAAGTTGAGCCAAAACTCATACTTAGCTTTACTTGAAAAATATCAGATTTTGCTATTTCCAATTTAGTCCTTTTTCGAACTCAAGGTGCTACATCTAGTGAACTTAACACTTAAAGAAATTTTAATTTCTCGGTAAAATCCCACTCACAACTAAGGATGGTTCAAGTCTTAGCTCAAAATTTTTCTGGGGTGTTAGAATATCTTCCTCTTGGGATCATTCGTCCTCGAATGACGACTGGACTGGGTATGGAATGGGGTTACTCTTACTAAGGTCTTAGTCTAATGGTATGCTCTTACTATATTCAAGCTTAACCCAAATTCTTAAGTTCAAGCTCTATACTTCTCTATAGGGAATGTCATCCCAAAACTATTACTCTTTAGCACCACATTGGGCTTGTATCAAGAACCACCAAATATTTAACAACACCACATTCAAGCTTAGTACTCTAACAACTCCATGGACTCCTACTAATCAACTCCTTAATAAATTATCAACACTTGACTCAATTTCCCATCTTGTCATCTCCCCCTTAGGTCTAAAGCTAACACTTGAAAGCTATGAACATATTCCATCATCTCTAAATGGTCTACCTCTTCTTTTAATCTAACACTTGGGAGAAGTTTATCTCATGTCTACCAAACTCTCTATAAGCGGTACAAAGACCTCTTTCTAAGGTGTTTCCCTTAACCTCGTTTGGTTACATATCCTCTCGGTTCACCTCTTAACGCTCTTATTACTCTTGTGACTTAGCCACACTTCACTGCCCTTATCTAAATGTTAGGGTCTGTCACTTGGACCACTCATATCTATAGTAGCTAATCACCTCAATTTCTTCAAGTCTTCTAGATAAAATCTTAAGACTAACATCATCACCCTCATGTTGTCATTCTTTTGATCATGGCACTCATGTCAAATTCAAGCTTAATTTTCATTACTAAACCCAAATATTAATATGATTACTCGCCTTCTACACAAACTCACCACTACTATACGCCAATTTTAGAAACACTCATCCACTAGGACCTTATGACAAGTAGTTAACCCTCACCTCTTAGAATTCATTCTTACAATTTACTATCACATTTCCCTTCACACTTGAGTACTATTCACTCATTCACTATACATCAATGCCTAATTAGTTCTATAAATATTAAGGGCTCTCCCTCAAAATCATAAGCCTAGATTAGATCCATCACCTCATGAATACTCCTAATCTTCTATTCAACACTTACACTTGATCATTACCTACAAAATGACACTTAATCGCAAACTCCTTTCTAGCTAGAACACACTTTACCTTCTATGATGCAATCTTCACAACTCATCACTTCTTAGTCTACCCATAAGGGAAAACTCTTCATTAATAACTTACTAGGTGCATGACCATAGTAACATAGCTTGCCTCATCACTATCTCCCTTTCTAGGATTACTAAACCTCTGCATACTTTCCTCTAATCTGGGCTCTTTCACTACTACTGCTCATGATCTCGTAACTCATGTTACCTTTTCGAGTGAAAATACTACCCAACTTCTAAACATACTCTTAAAAAGGATCTCAACTGAAACAAGGGTTAAGGAAAAGAGTACAACTCGCTTTCAGCTCAAACGCACGATTCATATATTTATGAGTGCATTCCTATAAACCTGAACACTTAACTTACTCTTGGGCTTCTCTCAAGCCCCTCTGGTGTCTCATGACTTTCTCAAGACTCTTGCTAAGAACATGTCATCGACAAAGAACTCACTCTGCTTTTCGCCCACCTCTAGTATGATGGGTAGTCGAATGATTTAGAGAAACGCACGAGTTAGAATAAGTGTCTATGACATAGCTCTATTGCACGATTAAGAGTATGAAAGAAGGGAAACTTTTCTTAAATGTTTGTAGTCCCTCATTTATAGAAGTGGGGTCCTCACAACCATAAACAAGATCCTACTTTACACGGCTTCATAGACACCAAGGACACTTGAACCTTGTGCTCTGATACCAAGTTTTTCACGAACCGAGCCTACACCCTGGACGTGGTCGGCACTCGAAGACTATTGCTGGTCTCCAAGCGAACCCTCATCCTGGCTGACTACAAGCGAAAAACTAACTTAAGCATGCAAAAGCTTAAAACTGAATAAAATCCAATAAACTCAACTTTTCAAAACTTTAACTCAAATGAACAACTTAGAATAAAAATAATATATTCAACTTGCCATAAAATAGGCACTTAAGTATTTAAAACATTTAATAAATAAAATGAATAATACACACTTCTCAATTATACTGACTATCTATGAAGCCTCTAATTGATAAAGATGGAAGTTGGGACAAGACCCAAGACATCCTGACTAAACCGAAAAGTAAATGAAATCCTCCAGAACAAGGAGGCTCACCATAGCTAACTCGAACTTTCGGATGTATCAACAAAGCTCCTGTTGATGACCCTGAATACCTGTGTTTGCATCATGAGAAGATGCAGGCCAAATGGCTCAGTATGTGGAATGTACGAGCATGTAAGAGGCATTCTAAAACATAAACATAAGCTTGAAACTTGATAAAAAGGAAACATATTACCTCTTCTCAAACTTACTCAACTCAAGGAATACTCAAGGATAATCAAAACTACTCAAACTTACTCAACTTGGAAGTACTCAATGATAAGATACTCAACTCAGAGATTAGATACTCAACTCAAAGATATCACATTCGAATCTGGGTACTCAACTCAATATAAAGCAGCAACCCACATGTAATATATGGAAAACTTGATAAAATAGTAAAACAAATCAGTTCGTTAAAGAAAATGCAATAACAAACTCAACTTTACTCATATAATAAAGTAATATAGTTTATGTGGGAGATTCTCTAATCGACAACCACCACTATGAACTCAAGTGGTGATACAACCTCTTGCCCACGTTGCCAGAACTGTCCTATAATTTGCCATCATATAGAACACTTAACTTAATGGATCCACTAGCTTAACTTATGTGATCATCTAAAAAGTTTGACCCATTAATACCCATGATGGCTACATGGTTTATGAAGACTTGAGTTAATATGAACTCGCATCCCTATATCGGTGCTCAATACTACTCTAAAAAATATACTTAGCTCATATGTTTTTAAAACAACTTCTTTCTTTGGTTTGAAATAATTACTCCAAACTTAGTTTAAAAGCTCTCTTGGAATCGATGTTCCCTTTGTTGCTCAAAACTCTTTTGGAAATCTCAGTTTCCTCACATCTTAAATGTGAAAACATTTATTCTTGGGAATACTTAATTCCCATATATCATTTTAAAGAAAATGAACTTTACTCTTATTCTTTACTCAACTTCAAAGCTTAAATCTTAAAACAAAGTTTAAACATTTGTAAAAGACTTCTTAAAATATGGTTCATGCCGAATTATGGACGTGAACGACTCAATTCAAGGTTTTCAATAACCAAAGATAGAACTCAATATTTTGAACTCAAGAACTTCATTGATACCACTCATTTCAAGAATGCTCAACTCAAAGGGTTCATGCGAAATTATGAGCATGAACTACTCAACTTAAGGACTCAAAGATACTTCTTATCTCAAGATTGTTCGACTTATAGAGTTCATGCGTAATTTTGGGCATGAACAATTCAACTCAAGGACTTCATGGGTAACAGAATAGTCCCATCATTAGAACTATAATCTCAGAGGAAATTAGAAACTCAAAACTCAAAACTTAGAACTTGAAGATACTACTCCTCTCAAAAGTACTCAACTGATGAAGTTCATGCCGAAGTTATGGGCATGAACGACCCGACTCAAGGGTCAAAATATCAATAAGGAACTTATGTATATGACTCTTCTCATTCTCTTACTTACTTCCTCAAAACGTAGTTCAAATCTATAGTTGATCTCAAAGGGTTCACAATTGAACGCAAAGGTTTTCTTGAACTCTACCCTTAATTATCTCTTGAATGTGAATTATGAATTCAAGAGTTATGGTTCATGATATGAAGGATATAGATGATAGTGTAGACTCATAAATACATTCTCCTCACTCTCATGCTCACATACTCGAGTCTTGAAACAATTTACTAGAAGTTGTAGAAGATTCCATAAAATGACTTAAAGGGACTTTCTTAGAATGTTCGGAAGAATTCTATAATCTTAACTCTCAACTCTACCTTGAATTTAAATCATGATTTCAAGGTTATGATTCATGTTATGAATGATTTCTAGGTGTTTAGAAGTAGTTAGAATAAAAAAGGAGTGAAAGTGCACTTTAAACGAACTCAAACGGGGCAACTGACGACAAACTGGATGGGAAAGGCGTCCCTGGAGCTATGGGTGGCGCGGGGCGCCAGCCCCTAAACTTCAGAGGAGGGCTTGGTGCGCTCTGGCTGGCGCACCATGCCAGGCCCCAACCCAGAAAATCCGACGAATTTTCCTTGCTTGTTTTCTCACCCTAACTAACCTAGAATGAAACGGTTTCTTCCCCAATCACTTGGATTCTACTACTTAACATAAGTACATTCTAATATACTCAAAACAACATTCAAATTACTAAATTTCATCTCAAGAAATAATTGAAATCCCAACACAACAAGATTTTGAGTGACCTACAAGAACAGCTATCAAGAACTCATCAAGAATTCTAATATTTCAACTTCAAGAATGAAATTTCGCTGAAAATAACATGATTGGCGTGTGGGTGAACTAACCCAACACTACGGGAGCTTACATACCTCTTAGGGATCAAACCCATGGCGACAACCTACAACAATCTCAAGAATATCGACGAACGCTTCGATCCTTTCTCTTTTCTCCTCTTTTCTCTTCTTCTTGAAATCTCAACTAAAACCCTAGGCGTAAACTAGGATTATAAAACTGTACCTAGTCAGATTATACCCCTAAAATAATACTAAAAACGAATCAAATCTGATTGGGTAAGGAAACGACCAAAATACCCCTCAAAATCCGGTTTTGACTTGCCATATCTAGACAGCCCAATTTCGAATGGACATATCTTCCTCATATGATTTAGAAACTGAGCAAACTCGGTGGCGTTGGAAAGATAATTCAAATATATTTCCTAAAGTATTTGACAGAACACCTAAATCATCATGATATATGAGTTATGATCATTTGAATTCGACCCAAAACTCATACTTAACTTAACTTGTAAAATTTCAGATTTTGCTATTTCCAATTTAGTTGTTTTTCGAACTCAAGGTGCTACATCTAGTGAACTTAACACTTAAGAAATTTTAATTCCTTGGTAAAATCCTACTCACAATTAAGGATGGTTCAAGTGTTAGTTCAAAATTTTTCTGGGGTGTTACAATATCTTCCCCTTGGGATCATTCGTCCTCGAATGACGACTGGACTGGGTATGGAATGGGGTTACTCTTACTAAGGTCTGAGACTAATGGTATGCTCTTACTACATTCAAGCTTAACCCAAATTCTTAAGTTCAGGTTCTATACTTCTCTATAGGGAATCTCATCCCAAGACTATTACTCTTTAGCACCACGTTAGGCTCGTATCAAGAACGACCAAATATTTAACAACACCACATTCAAGCTTAGTACTCTAACAACTCCATGGACTCCTACTAATCAACTCCTTAATAAATTATCAACACATGACTCAATTACCCATCTTGTCATCTCCCCCTTATATCTAAAGCTAACACTTGAAAGCTATGGACATATTCCATCATCTCTAAATGGTCTACCTCTTATTTTAATCTAACACTTGGGAGAAGTTTATCTCAAGTCTACCAAACTCTCTATAAGCGGTACTAAGACCTCTTTCTAAGGTGTTTCCCTTAACCTCTTCTGGTTACATACCCTCTCGGTGCTCATAACGCTCTTATTATTCTTGTGACTTAGCCACACTTCATTGCCCTTATCTAAACATTAGAGTCTCTCACTTGTACCACTCATATCTAGTGCAGCTAATCACCTCGATTTCTTCAAGCCTTCTAGATCAAATCTTAAGACTAACATCATCACCCTCATGTTGTCATTCTTTTGATCATGACACTCATGTCAAATTCAAGCTTAATGTTCATTACTAAACCCGAATATTAATATGATTGCTCGCCTTCTACACAAACTCACCACTACTATACACCAATTTTAGAAACACTCGTCCACTAGGACCTTATGAAAAGTAGTTAATCCTCACCTCTTAGAATTCATTCTTACAATTTACTATCACATTTCCCTTCACACTTGAGTACTATTCACTCATTCACTATACATCAATGCCTAATTAGTTCTATAAATATTAAGGGCTCTCCCTCAAAATCATAAGCCTAGCTTAGTTCCATCAACTCATGAATACTCCTACTCTTCTATTCAACACTTACACTTGGTCATTACCTACACAATGACACTTCATCGCAAACTCCCTTCTAGCTAAATTACACTTTACCTTATGTAATGCAATCTTCACAACTCATCACCTCTTAGTATACCCATAAGGTAAAAGTCTTCATTAATAACTTACTAGGTGCATGACTATAGTAACATAGCTTGCCTTATCACTATCTCCCTTTCTAGGATTACTAAACCTCTACATACTTTCCTCTAACTCTGGGCTCTTTCACTAGTACTGCTCATGATCTCGTAACTCATGTTACCTTTTCGAGTGAAAATACTACCCAACTTCTAAACATACTCTTAAAAAAGATCTCAACTGAAACAAGGCTTAAGGAAAAGAGTACAACTCGCTTTCAGCTCAAATGCACGATTCATATAATTATGAGTGCATTCCTCTGAAACTAAACACTTAACTTACTCTTGGGCTCCTCTCAAGCTCCTCTGGAGTCTCATGACTTTCTCAAGACTCTTGCTAAGAACAACTCATCGACAAAGAACTGATTCTACTTTTCGACCACCTCTAGTATGATGGGTAGTCAAATGATTCTGAGAAATGTACGAGTTAGAATAAGTCTCTATGATATAGATCTATTGCACGATTAAGAGTATAAAAGAAGGGAAACTTTTCTTAACTGTCCGTAGTCCCTCATTTATAGAAGTGGGGTCGTCACAACCATAAACAAGATCCTACTTGACACGGCTTCATAGACATCCAAGGACACTTGAACCTTGTGATCTGATACCAAGTTTGTCACGACTCGAGCCTATACCCTGGACGTGGCCGACACTCGAAGACCATTACTGGCCCCCAAGCGAACCCTCATCCTGGCTGACTACAAGCAGAAAACTAACTTAAGCATGCAAAATCTTAAAACTGAATAAAATCTAATAAACTCAACTTTTCAAAACTTTAACTCAAATGAACAACTTAGAATAAAAATAATCTATTCAACTTATCATAAAATAGGCACTTAAGTCTTTAAAATATTTAATAAAATAAATGAATAATACAAACTTCTCAACTATATTGACTACCTATGAAGCCTCTAACTGATAAAGATGGAAGTGGGGACAAGACCCACGACATCCTGGCTAAACCGAAAAGTAAATGAAATCCTCTGGAACAAGTAGGCTCACCATAGCTAACTCGAACTTCCGAATGTATCAACGAAACTCCTGTTGATGACCCTCAATACATGTGTTTACAATATGAGAAGATGCAGGACAAATGGCTTAGTACATGGAATGTACGAGCATGTAAGATTTTAAAACATAAACATAAGCTTGAAACTTGATAAAAAGGAAACATACTTACCTCTTCTCAAACTTACTCAACTCAAGGAATACTTAAGGATACTCAAAACTACTCAAACTTACTCAACTTGGAAGTACTCAAGGATAAGATACTCAACTCAGAGATTAGATACTCAACTCAAAGATATGATATTCGAATCTGGGTACTCAACTCTCGATACTCAACTCAATATAAAGTAGCAATACACATGTAATATATGGAAAACTTTATAAAATAGTAAAACAAATCAGTTCGTTAAAGAAAATGCAATAACAAACTCAACTTTACTCATATAATAAAGTAATATAGTTTATGTGGGAGATTCTCTAATGGACAACCACCACTACGAGCCTAAGTGGTGATACAACGTCTTGCCTACGTTGCCAGAACTGTCCTATACTTTGCCGTCATATAGAACGCTTAACTCAGTGGATCCACTAACTTAATTTATGTGATCATCTAAAAAGTATGACCTATTAATACCCATGATGGCTACATGGTTTATGAAGACTTGAGTTAATATGAACTCGCATCCCCTTATCGGTGCTCAATACTACTCCCAAAAATATACTTAGCTCATATGTTTTAAAACAACTTCTTTCTTTGGTTTGAAATAATTACTCAAAACTTAGCTTAAAAGCTCTCTTGGAATCGATGTTCCCTTTGTTGCTCAAAACTCTTTTGGAAATCTCAGTTTCCTCACATCTTAAATGTGAAAACATTTACTCTTGGGAATACTTAGTTTCCATATATCATTTTAAAGAAAATGAACTTTACTCTTACTCTTTACTCAAATTCAAAGCCTAAGTTTTAAAACAAATTTTAAACATTTGTAAAAGACTTCTTAAAATATGGTTCATGCCGAATTATGGACGTGAACGACTCAATGCAAGGTTTTCAATAACCAAAGATAGAACTCAATACTTGGAACTCAAGAACTTCAATGATACTACTCATTTCAAGAATGCTCAACTTAGAGGGTTCATGCGGAATTATGAGCATGAACTACTCAACTCAAGGACTCAAAGATACTTCTCATCTCAATTGTTCGACATATAGAGTTCATGCGGAATTATGGGCCTGAACAATTCAACTCAAGGACTTAATGGATAACATAATAGTCCCATGATTAGAACTATAATATCAGAGGGTATTAGAAACTCAAAACTCAAGACTTAGAACTTGAAGATACTACTCCTCTCAAAAGTACTCAACTGATGAAGTTCATGTGGAAGTTATGGGCATGAACGACCCGCCTCAAGGGTCAAAATATCAATAAGGAACTTATGTATATGACTCTTCTCATTCTCTTACTTACTTCCTCAAAACGTAGTTCAAATCAATAGTTGATCTCAAAGGGTTCACAATTGAACGCAAAGGCTTTCTTGAACTCTACTCTTAACATTCTCTTGAATGTGAATTATGAATTCAAGAGTTATGGTTCATGATATGAAGGATATAGATGATAGTGTAGACTCATGAATACATTCTCCTCACTCTCATGCTTACTTACTTGAGTCTTGAAACAAGTTACTAGAAGTTGTGGAAGATTCCACAAAATGACTCAAAGGGACTTTCTTAGAATGTTCGGAAGAATTCTCAAAATTTAACTCTCAACTCTACCTTGAATTTGAATCATGAATTCAAGGTTATGATTCATGTTATGAATGATTTCTAGGTGTTTAGAAGTAGTTTAGAGTAGTTAGAATCAAAAAGGAGTGAAGGTGCACTTTAAACGAACTCAAATGGGGCAACCGACGACAAACTGGATGAGGCAGGCGTCCCTGGAGCTATGGGTGGCGTGGGGCGCCAGCCCCTTTACTTCAAAGGAGGGTTTGGTACACCCTGGCTGGTGCATCACGCCAAGCCCCAACCCAAAAAATCCAATGAATTTTCCTTGCTCGTTTTCTCACCCTAACTAGCCTTGAATCGAACGGTTTCTTCCCCAATCACTTGGATTCTATTATTTAAGTACACTCTAATATACTCAAAACAACACTCAAATTACTAAATTTCATCTCAAGAAATCATCAAAACCCCAACACAACAAGATTTAGAGTGACCTTCAATAACACCTATCAAGAACTCAGCAAGAATTCTAATCTTTCAACTTCAAGAATGAAATTTCGCTGAAAATAACATGATTGGCATGTGGGTGAACTAAACCAACACTATGGGAGCTTACATACCTCTTAGGGATCAAACCCATGTCGACAACCTACAACAAATCTCAAGAATATCGACGAACGCTTCGATCCTTTCTCTTTTCTCCTCTTTTCTCTTCTTCTTGAAATCTCAACTAAAACCCTAGGCGTAAACTAGGATTATAAAAATGAACCTAGTCAGATTATACCCCTAAAATAATACTAAAAATGAATCAAATCTGATTGGGTAAGGAAAACACCAAAATACCCCTCAAAATCCAATTTTGACCTTTCTTTATTTCCCTCATACGATATCGAAACTGAGCAAACTCGGTGGCGTTGTAAAGATAATGCAAAGATCTTTCCTATGGTATCTGATAGAACACCTAACTCATCCTGATCTAGGAGTTATGATCGTTTGAAGTCGACCCAAAACTCACACTTAGCTTAACTTGCAAAATATCAGATTTTGCTATTTCCAATTTAGTTGTTTTTCGAACTCAAGGTGCTACATCTAGTGAACTTAACACTTAAGAAATTTTAATTCCTCGGTAAAATCCTACTCACAACGAAGGATGGTTCAAGTCTTAGCTCAAAATTTTTCTGGGGTGTTACATATACCCTCAATTAAATGATTAATTACTTTGAAAAATGTAGAACTTTTCATCCACTTCATAATTAATAGGGGTAAAATGGTAAACTCACTATGTCATTAATTGTTTTCTTAATAGGTGTGTCAATTCAAAAGTGGACAAGTTATTAGGGACAGAGGGAGTATTTATCTTGTCAAAATTAATACAATGACATAACTTATTTATCGACTTAATTAACAAATCTTTAAAACATGGCTAACATGTCATAGAATTGTCTCACTCACTTAGTCACTAATAATTCCATTTTGATTTTGATTGTGAAGTTTTAAATTCAAAATGCAACTTTCATGCACAACATCATGAGTGAATGAAACATCTTGAAGACTCATTGTGCTCTCTCTCTCTCTCTTTAGGAGATTAAATAATGTTAGATATGTGATGTCAGCTATTGCAGAACAAAATAGGCATATAGCAAATGAATATTTGGATTGTGATGAATAACAAAATAAAAGAGTTGCTCAATATATAATGTGAAAGAATGATACAACAACACTTTAACTAGATATAATTACTTCTAATTGCATAAAAAAAAATCTTCTTTTGCTTACCACAATTTTTTTTGTCATGTAAAGGCCATTTTTATGGCATTCCCTTCTGCCTAGAATATTAATCAAGAGATAATTTCTACTTTAAAGTGTATTGCTAAATAGTTGAAACTTGAAAGGTTAATCCTCTCAAATGTTAGTATATTCTTTCTTTGTTTTTGATGATAATGTTACTCTAATTTTCTCAAATCTCATTTCAGATAGATAGACACAAAAAGATACTTGTAAAACGATCTGATTCCACCAACAATGATGTGGAATATGATAAGTAAGTTTTCAGTTTAATTATATTTTTACAGCTTTTAATATGTGATTTATTCTAGCTAAATTGTGTTGGACTGTGGTGTTGTTGTTAACAAAGGCTGAAATAGCTTTAGGGTCGATTACTGCCAAGCTGTAATATAATGGTCCTTTAATATTGAACACCTGCTTGCCCGATGTTCTTTAAGTGAAATATAAAGAGTTCATATCAAAATCTATTACTTGGATAAAGAAATTTTAACGTGCTCATTAGGATGTGAAATTATTCCTTAAATTACAGCTAGACCTCTGGAAGTCTGTACAATCTTCATTACTATCCTTTTTATGCAGCAAATAAGCTTGCTTTCCTATTAAACCGTGCAAAATTCAATTTAATTTGAATTTTTGGTGTTTTATCACGGTTCGTATAATTTTATGAAGTTTCCGTTTGTCCTTTCAATTATTCTTTTTCTTTTTTCGTCAACCAACCAATATTTTAAGATGTTTTTGAAAGAGTTTAATCCCCTACCTTATTTCATTGATATCAATGGTTTATATACAATCAATACAAGACTATAATTAAGGAAACTAACTAGCTATAAGAGGAACTAAATATACACTTAACTAATGTGACATATACAAAGAATCAGAATATCTTTATCATATATTCTAACACCCCCCTCAGTCGAAGTGGGACGTCGCCGAATGCTAAGACTATCCCGAAAATCCTCAAATAACACCAACGGAAAACCCTTGGTGAATATGCCTGCAATCTGATAACGCGAGGGGACATGTAACACTTGAACTTGGCCGCGAGCCACCTTTTCTCGTACAAAATGTATATCCATTTCAATATGCTTAGTCCGCTGATGCTGAATAGGATTACCAGCAAGATATATGGCACTCACATTGTCACAATACACCAATGTAGCCTGTTGGATTGGACAATGAAGTTCCAAAAGCAACTTTCGCAACCAACATGACTCAAAAACCACGTTGGCAACCCCTCGATATTCAGCCTCTGCACTAGAACGGTATAAAGTAGCCTGACGTTTAGTGGACCAAGAGTCAAGTTATCACCCAGAAAGACACAGTAACCCGACGTTGAACGTCGTGTGTCTGGGCATCCACCCCAATCAGCATCAGTGTATGAAATAAGAGTGGATGTGGATGAAGAAAATAGGTGAAGACCAAAGTCCATAGTACCCTGTATGTAGCGCAAAATGCGCTTAAGTGCGTGCATGTGTTCCTCCCTCGGGTCATGCATGAATAAGCATACCTGCTGCACTACATACGTAATATCGGGTCTTGTGAACGTAAGGTACTGAAGTGCTCCAGCAAGACTCCTATAAAGAGATGGATCCTTAAACAGTTTGCTCGTAGTAGTACCGAGCTTCAGTTTTGTATCAAAATGAGTGGGAGATGCTTTGCATGATGACATGCCAGCTCGTTCAATGATCTCAGTAGCATATTTCTTTTGTGATAAAAATAAACCACCTTCATGACGAGTGACTGCAATGCCCAGAAAATAGCTTAAATTGCCCAAGTCTTTCATAGCAAATTCCGAGCTAAGAAAGGAGATGATTGACTGACAGAGCTTATCCGAGGAAGTAGTCAAAATGATATCATCGACATACAATAAAAGATAAGCCATAGAAGTACCTCGACGATAAATGAACAACGAATGATCCGAAGTACTTTGAGAAAACCCAAGAGTACGGACATAATCAGCAAACCTCTTATACCAAGCCCTTGGAGCCTGTTTGAGCCCATAAAGAGATTTCTTCAGCAAACACACATGATTAGGGCGAGTAGGATCCCGGTACCCCAAAGGTTGATACATGTAAACAGTCTCATTGAATTCCCCATGTAAAAAGGCACTTTTTTATGTTAAGCTGATGAATCTGCCAAGCCATAGAGAGAGCCAAACTGAGAACCGTGCGAATAGTCGTCGGTTTGACGACCGAACTAAACGTCTTACCACAATCCACGCCAACCTGTTGAGTTTTACCATCACCTACAAGACGGGCTTTATGCCTCTCTAATGAACCATCAGATCTTTCTTTATGAGTAAAAATCCACGTAGACCTAATTACATTAACATTTGGAGGACGGGGAACCAACTCCAACATCTTATTTTCAATAAGAGCATTATATTCATCATCCATAGCCAATTTCCAATTCAGGTCACGAAGAGCAGACACAGGGTTACGAGGGAGGGGTGATTTAGACGCTGATGTAAGAAGGCTGAAAGACTTCTTAGGCTTTGAAATCCCATGTTAACTCCTAGTAACTGGAACTGTGGGCAGACGTGAGGGAGAGATTGGAGTGGGGCGAGGAAGAGAGTTGGATGGGAGAATGGAAGGAGTAGATGGGCTCGGTGTAGTCGACTGGGGAAGGCCAGTGGTCGACTGGGGAAGACCGTGCTGCATGCTGGGCACAGTGGAACCAATCTCTAGGCTAGGCGAGGTGGGTGCGGGTGCGTTATGAACATGTGCAACTTGTGGGTTAGGAGAGGTAGTGAAATGATGGACCAGGTAGGGAGATGGCCCATCATCTAGAAACCTATAAGTGTGAGTTTGAGGAGTATGAGACTTTGCATAGGGAAATTGTGTCTCATCAAATATTACATGATGGCTAATGATGATTTTTCTAGATGACAAATCAAAGCATTTATACCTACGATGATTTGACGGATACCCCAAAAAAACACAAGGAGTTGACCGGGGTTGGAGTTTGTTTATGGTTGTAGAGGGAATAAGAGGATAACATAAACACTCAAACACCCGAAGATGAAAATAAGACGGATCTTTTTGATAAAGGATGCGAAGAGGAGATTGATAATTAATAGCTTATGAAGAAGGATATTGAGAAGGTAAGTCACCATTTGCAATGCATGATGCCAAAAGGAAAGAGGAAGGGAAGCATGGGCTAATAAGGTACGAACAATGTTGTTGATCATACGAATTTGTCTTTCAGCTGTCTCATTTTGAGGTGATGTATGAGGACATGAAAGACGAAATGAAAGACCATTTGCTTTACAAAAATCCCAAAAGGGGCCATTATCAAATTCCGTGCCATTATCACATTGTATATTCTTTATGTCCCGCTCAAATTGGGTTCGAATAAATGTCTTGAAACTCAAAATTGTGGAAAAAATTTGTTATTTGTGCGATAAAGGAAAAGTCCACAAATTTTTTGAATAATCATCCACAAACAAGACATAATATTGATGACCCGATGAACTCAAAACAGGGGACGTCCAAAGATCACTATGAATAATATCAAATGGCATAACAGTGTGAGAATTTGAAGGATAAAAGGGCAACTTAACATGTTTTCCAAGAGGGCTGAATGACAAATACGAGTGTCTTTAATTTGATTGCATTCAATCAATTTATTCTTCCTAAGAGAGTTCAAAACAGGTGTTCCTGGGTGACCTAGACGATCATGCCAAAGGGATGATGCCAAAGCAACAAAAGTAGATGGAGAAGTGGTTGGAGTAGTGATGGGATACAACTCGCCCTGACTCTCACACCTCATTACCGGTCTCCCCGTCCGAAAATCCTTCACAGAAAACCCACACGGATCAAATTCAACAGAGACAGAGTTATCAATTGTAAATTTTCTAACTGACACCAAATTTTTAACAAGGTGAGGGCATGAAGGACATTGTTTAATTGTAAGGGAGGACACAGTGAAGATAATTTAGTGTGATCATAACTATGAATTGGAATTGATTGACCATTTCCAACTATTATACCACGTTTATTACTCATATTAAAATAAGACGTGAGGTTACCTTATGCGGATGTCATATGAGAAGTGGCACCGGTATCCATGTACCAATTCGCATCCGGAGGAGTGATTCCAAGAGTATGCATTGCAGCTTCAATGTCGGTTGGAGATGGAGCTACCGTGTAGGCCTGTTGCAGTCTGGGCCTAAGTATACCAGGTAGCTTTCTCGGCTGCTGTCTATAATTGGGCCTTGTCCATGACTTTGACAGATATGGACAAGGAGGTATAGCCCAGGGAGCCCACGGTGCCATCCAAGGCCACGACTGACCTCCAGCTCATGGAGAATTGAGTGGTGGATGCTGACCTGCTAGCTGCTGTCCACCACCGCGGCTGTTGCCGCCCCCCATCTGACCACCACCTCCAGCCTTACCACCACCGCCTCTACCACCCTTGCTGCCTCTACGACCACCATTGTTAATGCGATTATTGTTGCGGTATTGGTTCCTCTTCCCACCATTAGTATTACGGTGTGAAGAGGAATGATCAACAATATCATGCGAGCCAGTCGACTCACGAGCAACCATAGCTGATGAGGAGCTATATGCCGCCTTCTTAGCAAGGCCGGACTCTTCAAGAGTGAGCATCGAATGGGCCTGATAAAATTGGGGTAAAGGATCACGTTGGCGATTGAGAGTGCCACACCTTTGTAGGATTCGGTGAGGCCAGAGACTAGTTGAAGAACTAGTCTATTGTTGTCGACGGGTGAGCCGACATTCTTGGGTTGGTACGACAAAGATTTGAGGTGCTGACAATAGGCAGAGACACTTGGAAAATCTTCCATGTTCACATGAGTGAAATCGTACTCAAGGGTGACGACACGAGAGTGTTTGTTATCTTGGAATATGTCACACAATCTATTCCAAGCCTCCATTGCCGTGGTTTTGGGCTCAAAAATTGTATGTAGAAGATCATGATATATAGTGGCATAGATCCACTATAGAACATTAGCATCAAGAGTCGACCAAAGTTCTTTTTCCTCCTCTGTTTTTGGTGTTTTCTCCTTGCCCTTTGCCGGAGGAATAATATAGTCAAGAACTCGATGGGATCGTGCATGAATCTTAAATAGTTCTGCCCATGTGGAATACTGGACGTTCTCTATCTCAAGAACGATGGGAACATGGTTCTTAATGTTGGATATAGCAAGAGCAGGGTGAAAGGACGATTTTGATTCTAACATGATGATATAGAAGAGACGAAGAAGAGAGATGGGGGGGGGGGGCAGACGGTTTTGAAGAGGAAGCGGAAGGTTTACCTTTAGAAATCTAATACCATGAAAGAGTTTAATCCCCTACCTTATTTCATTGATATAAATGGTTTATATACAATAAATACAAGACTATAATTAAGGAAACTAACTAGCTATAAGAGGAACTAAATATACACTTAACTAATGTGATATATACAAAGAATCAGAATATCTTTATCATATATTCTAACATTTTGTTTGCTCATTATTAATGTTTCTTTCTTTTTCCCTTCCCTCATACAATATTTTGCATTTCTTATATTTTATTTTATGTTGATATAATTATGTAGTTTAATTATTTATAATGTTGAGTATGATGCTTTTCATATGTAACACCTCGGTCTTAGAAAGAACTAATTTTAGAAGAACTGAATTGAAAAGAGCTAATTTTAGAAGAACTGAATTGAAAAGAGCTAATTTGAGATCTGTGCAAGTTAGTCTTCAATTGCAAGTTTTTGTTCAACTTCAAACGACCATAACTTTCAGTACATGATGAGTTAGGTGGCCCATAAGGTATCAAATGAAAGATCTCTGAGTCCTCTTTCCAACGCCACCGAGTTTGCTAAATTCTGAGTTTGGACAAGGGAGATATGCCCGTTTGAGTTCAGCTTGTTCGATTAAGAAAAGTTCACCTGAATTAAAGAGGGGTATTTTGCTCTTTTCCTTACCTCATTAGTTTTAATCATTTTTTCACCCAAATAAGGGTCTAAACTGACATAGATTAGTTTTCACAATTCTAAAATGCACATAGGGTTTTAGAGAGAAGTTCAAGAAGAAAAAAATGGAGAAAAGATTCAAGCGTTCAAGATTTTCTTGCAATCGTCGAGGGATTTCTCCAAGGATTCGATCCTAACGAGGTATGTAAGCTTTCATAGTTATGGGTTCGTTCATTCTCACGCCAATCATGAATTCCTGAGTTAATTTCATCCATGACAATCCATGTATTGAAGTTCTTGATGAGTTTCTTGAAGTTCCGTTCTTGAATCGTAAATGATGGGTTTTTGATGAGTTCTTGAGATGAATGTTATGATTTTGAGGGTTGTTTTGAGTAGATTTTCGTGTACTTATGTTGGGTATTCGAATCTAAGAGAGTTTGGAAGAAACCATTTGATTCTAGGTGAATTAGGGCCAAAAATCGAGAAGAAAAATTCGTCAGGATGTTCTGGAAATAGTTGGGGCACCGCGCCCCTGATGTGCCAGCAGGGCTGGTGTGGGGAGCCAACACCGCGCTAGAAACCAGCCCCAGTAAGGGGAGGCCTGGTGCGGCATGCCACCACTGCGCCACAAAGCATCAAGCAACTTTCTTCATCGTTTTCTTTCAGTACTTGTTCCTTTGAGTCAAGAATTCATTCCTTTCTTAATTCTAGCTATCTAAATTACATTTAATCATCACGAGATCCTTCATATCATGAATCGTAATGCTTGAATTCATAATTCAAATTCAAGAAAAGATTAAGAGTCAAATTTGTAAGAACCTTTCGAGTCTTTTTTAGAAGTCTTTTACAAACTTTTAAAACTTGTATTAAGACTTGAGTACTTGAGTATGAGGATGAGGAGAGTTGAGTTTCATTTTTAAAAATGAATATATGGGAACTAAGTAATCCCAAGAGTAAATGTCTTTACATTTCAAATGAGGGGAAACTTCGATTTCCAAATGACTTCATGAAGAGTTTTTGAGCACTATCTGTTTTAAGAGAACCTTCTGAGTAATAATCTCAAAGTTTGAGGATCTGAAAATGTTTTTAAACATATGAGCATGAGTTATATTATTGGGAGTAGTATTGATCACCGATATGGGGACGAGTTTAGACAACTCAAAGTCCTTATAAACCAACGTGGGTAGAAAGGGTCATACTTTTAGATGATTCCTTATTGATTTTTAAGCATAGTTTAGTGGATCCACTTAGTTGAGGATGTCTTATACTCCGGCAAGGTATAGGACAGTTCTAGCGGCGTGGGTGAGACGTTGTATCATCACATAACTCATAGTGATGGTTGTCGGTTAGAGGACTCCCAAATAAGAGTTAAAGAATTATTATTGTATTTTTAAATACATTGAGTTATTATCTACTGTTTTAAAAGTTTTCTTTATAATGCATCTTTATTGTTGCTTTTATATTGAACTGAGTTGAGTATCATTGAGCATCCTTGAGTTGAGTTGAGGTTAGATGAGGTGAGTATGTTCTTCCTTTTTATCAAGTTCAAGCTTATGTCTGTGCTTTAGAGTTCCTTTTGCATGCTCGTACATTCCATGTACTGACACCATTTGGCCTGCATCTTTGATGATGCAGATACAAGTAACCAGGGTCATCAACAGGCGCTTCGTTGATACCACTTGAAGTTCGAGTTAACTTTGGTGAGCCTTCTTGCTTCTAGAGGATTCCATTTATATCTTTCAGTTTTTTTAGGATGTCGTGGGTCTTGTCCCGACTTCCATCATAGTTATTAGAGGCTTCACAATAGACAATAGTAGTTGAGGAGTCTTTTCATTCCTAGTGTTAATGTTTAAGACTTGAGTTGCCTCTTTTGGGTAATGAATATTTTATTTAAAATATTCTGAGTATCTATTTTGAGACATTGAGTTAAATCTCTACTTTAGAGTTCATATATTATTGAGTAAGTCTTCCACTGAGTATTGAGTCAGGCCAAGGGTTCGCTTGTGTCACGCCCCTAACCAGGAAAAGTGTGGCTGGCACTCGATACCTTATACAGTCCAGTTAGCCACTGAAACATACCAATTGACTCCACTGTGGGACTAGAAGGTCGAGCAGCATAACATCTAAAATATTTATCCCGGACCATTAGGGTCATAGCCTGAATAACAAATCATATAAACAAAGGTAGAAAAGCCAAGAAAAATAACAAAGTACTAGCTGGACGATGAGGCCAGAATTGAGGACATACACATATACAAACATATTTATACATGCCAAGCCTATGTGGCTAGAAACTGGAAGTTGCAGAAAGAAACCCAGAATACTATGTCCACAATAGCCTCTATGAGTGACATAAGCACTGTCGGGACAAGGCCCCAAATATACCCAAACTGTACAACAAAAGTAAACATCCTCTGATAGCCCCATGATAGGATGGAGCTTACTAACTCACAGCTGAACCTGAATCCTAACGGGTGGGTCGTCTAGAGCCAATGTCTGTACCTGCTCGCACGAAACCAAAAGCAGCATCCCTAGGCAAAGGGACGTCAGTACGAATAAAAATGTATTGGTATGTAAAGCAGAAAGTAGAGTTACAAATATTTAGAGTAAAAGGGTAATAGAGATACCACCTGAAACTAAAACTCAAATAATCTCCATGGCTGACATTTACCCCCCTACTATTTAAATATGCATGGTATGCTTGTATAATCGTATGTTGTGAATAAATAAATAAATATATATATATAGATGCAAATGCATGTCATACCCAACCAAGTGCTAGCAATGGTGGTGCCTTCCGGTAGCGAATCGGGATCATATTTGCCAACTTGTGGCCATCTGTGTCTCATACGTATAAATATAGGCAATAGGCCCCATACCTTCCGATTATAGCTCAGAAGTAGAATGCATAGCATGTAATGTCATGGATTTGTAATGAATTTGTTACCTGAATCATGTTGCCAATCTTGGCTCGTTGGTACTCTTGTCCTCATAATCTCATAATCACTTTCGTATTCACATGTAAATGTTTCGTAGAACCTCATATACTTGTAGATTAAACTAGGACACTTCACTTGGATTTAGAAAGGCAACTTAAACTTGAGGATGTTCGTAAAGAGCTTAAAGTTCTTCACTTAGTATCTATATATGTTTCCTTAGTAGTTTGTAAAAGGAAGTATTTCAGAAAAACTCGTATTTTTGTACTTTAAACATACTATTTACATTTAAGAGTTTTGGAGGTCGACATTTTATTATAAAGTTTTCAAAATATTAATTAGCGAGGAAGGAGGACTGATTTCAAATTCATATTGTTCATCCTAATCTTTTTAACTTACTACACCTAAAGAAGAATAAGAATTTGTACACATGAACCTATAGTCAAGAGAATCAACAAAACGACATAAAGATTCCAAATACCCTATCTAACCGAACGAGTGGAATAGCAACATAATGGAGTGACAAAAATACGCCAGCTGCAATAGCAATACCTTTCACAAAAAGTCTTTCTAGTAGTACAGTAATAAAACAATATTTGATGATTTAGGATACAAAAGTTCGTGCTCAAAGGAAGTACAATGCTTTGCCTTAACATACCTCAATTCTGGGTCTTGTTGTATCAATATGGATTGTACCCCTTCCTTACAGTATGTAGTCTACAGAAGTTCATGTCACACAACCATTACAGGAAGAATATTAACACATCAGGTAGCAATTTAGAGCTCACTAGCAGAGTGATTAGCTCGCCAGACCATTTTAAATGTATGCTTCATTACCTTTCTTCTCCAAATTAGAACCCCAAATTAACGACATAACATACATTTTTGCAGCAGCTATTAACAAGTGGAGGCCTACGCAATAGTCAACAAAAACCAAATAAAGTATGCCTGCACAACAATAAAAACTCGGAGTTTCGCCACACCAATCTTTTCAAACCTCAAAATAACCTCAACCAAATCCCAACCACTAGTCTTCAAACCATTAAAGCCAGAAAAATATATGTAATACAGTCCTATAATTGTTCAATATAACCATAATAACTTGAACTCACCACTTCCAATCATCATCCTATACGTTCGTCCAATAATTACATTTGGAGTCATGTCTTTCTCTTTATAAGAAATAAGAGGTTAAAAGGCAAAACCTTAACTTAAACTTGATGGAGCTTGCAGTACTTTAACATGTCTTGTCAATAACAAACAGTCTCCTTAAACACAAGACGTTGAACCAAAAAGAAACAATTTGAAAATTGCAATGCAATAATAGAACCAATGTTATACTAATTTATCTTACAATTAAATACCCATCTATACTTCTTCTTCTTCTCTTCTAGACTCATCTCAACAAGAACCACACACATACAAAGAATTTCCGAAAATTGCAGCAACAAAATATCAGAAAAATACTTCAAAATAGCCCAACATCATGTAACTATCCAAATACAATTTTTTCAGCCGTCTATTCGTGTTCTTGCCTATATAGCATAGCTATAACTTGGACTCACTCAATAAAATGAAGGGTGAGAATAATTACCTCTAAACAGCACAACACCACACAAAAAACGAGACTCCTTCACCAAGAAGAATCCTTCAAATCACAACAAACGAGGAGGAAAGAAGTAACACAATCTCTATGAACGTTCCGAGGGTGAAACCACGTTGAAATCTTGTAGATCTTTGCTTGGATGATGGGGGAACTTTAGAGAGGATTTAGGACAGTTTTATTCTTATTTTGGTCGAAAAAAATAAGATAAAACGAAGGAGAAATCAGATCTTATAAAGCTAAGCCGACATAGGAGCTAGGGGGCCCACCTTCATGTGCCTTCTTGTGCAGTCTCACCAAAATCTGAATATCTCTCAATTTTGAAGTCGTATGGACAAATGGCTTAGTGTGTTGGAAAGTAGACTCGTAGACCTTCGATTTCATATATTGAGATTCTGCTAAAGCTATATATATTTGGAGAAAAGCTCCGAGAATTTAACCTAAATTTGATAAGGTTTATCAAAGAAACTTACTCTAACCTTTGGTCAACTTTTATTTCCCAACTTGCTTGACTTCAAAATTTAACTTACGATCATTGGGCGACTACATCACCTTATAAAACATCCTTATTAGCATATACGACACTCTTTATCTTATCCCCAAAGGTACCGGTTAACTTAAACGTTTCGAACGGGCGGGGTGTTAGAATAGACATTCTTTTAACTCGGACTTGTTTAAGGACATCCTTGACCCATAACGTTAGTCTAATTCTTTCATTTTTACCACCCCTTTGCAAAATAATTCTCCTGATGTGATACACCAAGTTGTATTAACCTCATACACTCATGCAATACTATGCCTATTATGCGAAAGAAGCACGGGGTCTCACAGGTTGGGGCCAGCAATAGTTCTCGGGTGCCAGTTACGTCCAGGGTGTAGGCTCGGGGGGTGACAAACTTGGTATCAAAGCACAGAGTTCATGAGTCCTAGAGTGTCTATGAAGCCGTGTCAGTAGAGTCCTAGTTATCGGTAAGTGCATTTGCAAATTAGCTAGTTGGCATAGGTTTTTTGTAATCACATCCTTATCAGCTTCAATGTGACTTAGACTATCCATGGAGTTTTAGCTGAGCGCATCATCAACAACATTTTCTTTATAGGGATGATATAAAATGTTAAGTTTGTAGTCGTTTAACAATTCTAGTCATTTCCTTTGTCTTAGGTTCAACTCTCTCTTCTTAAGTAAATATTAAAGGCACTGGTGGTGGGTGAAAATATCAATATGAACCTCATATAGATAATGCCGCCAAAATTTTAGGGCAAAGACAACTACGACCAATTGAAGATCGTTAGTAGGGTAATTCTACTCATGTTTCTGCAACTTTCTAAAGGCGTATGTGAACATCACCATGCTGCATAAGAACACAACCTAAGCCAATTCTGGAGGCATCACAATAAACAACATAACCCTCATTTCAATCTGTAAGAGTTAGGCCATGTGTTGTGGTAAGCCTTCTATTTAGTTCCTTAAAGCCCTGTTCGCATGCCTCGGTCCACTTAAACGTAATTGCCTTAGGTGTCAACTTTGTCAGTGGTGCAGAGATAAAAGAGAATCCCTCCACAAACCTTCGATAATACCCTGTCAAGCATAAAAGCTATGAACTTCTGTTGGAGTCAAGGGCCTCGGCAAAGTCATCACTGCTTAAATATTTTGTCCATCAACCTTGATACCATCACTGGTAATAACATAAACAAGGAAAGGTATTGAAGTTAGCTGAAAATTAGATTTAGAGAATTTAGCATATAATATGCAATCTTGGAGAGTCTGCAATACAACTCACAAGTGGTCTATATGTTGAGCTTCCGACCGTGAATTTATCAAAATGTCATCAATAAACACAATCACAAATTCATCCAAGAATGGTTTGAAAACCCGATTCATAATATCCATAAAGGATGCTGGGGTATTTGTAAGCCCGAAGGACATGACAAGGAATTCAGAATGGCATAACTCATCCTAAAGGTTGTTTTTGGAATATCAACTTCTGTGACTTCTAGCTGATGGTAACCGAACTGCAAGTCGACCTTGGAAAAACATTTGGCACATTTTTACTAGTCATTAATGTGTGGAAGAGGATATTTATTTGTAATGGTGACTTTATTTAGTTGTCTGTAGTCCATAAAAATCCGTAAGGCCATCTTTCTTTGGAACAAAGAGCACTAGAGCACCCCATGTGGTTGTACTTGGCCTAATAAAGCGTTATCGAGCAAGTCATACTATTTTTCTTTTAATTCTCTTAGCTTTGCGGGTGTCATTCTATAGGGAGAAATTGATATAGGTTGTGTATCAGGAAGTAAGTCTATAGCGAAATCTATTTCCCTTTCTTGGGGAATTCCTGGAAAATTGTCAGGGAATACCATAAAAATTCATTCACAATTGGAATTGACTGAAAAGTCCGTAACTACTTATCAGTATCCTCGATAACGCTCAACTACACTTCATCCGATTCTAAGTGTAGGCGGTCGCAATCAAGTATAAACCAAGCTAAGAGTTGGGGTCGATCCCACAGGGAGTGAAAAAGTAAAGAATTCGATTACGAAGTGAAATAGTGTTCTAATCGTTTGTAGAACTAGACATTTTTTAAACAATTAAAATAAATGTCAAGGGGTTGACAATTAATGTCAATTGGGAGAATTAGAGTGAACAATTGACAACTACGAACAAGCGGGAATAATCAAGTAGAGAGGGATCCTTGCAAGTATGATCAATTGAATGCCAATTTTACTAAATGAGTGATTATTATTTACTAGAAATCGTTGAATCTTAGTGGGTAGTCTAGGCTTTAAGTGCAATAGCCATTTCTCAATCAACTATCACATATTAAGCGAGTTCTCTCGAACCTCGACAAGCATAAAATATATTAACAACCCAATACCTCAATTAATCCACTTTTTCAATCTAGATTAGTAGGATTGAATTTAGACCCACTTTCTCAAGCTAAGTCCACAATAACCCAATCCCTACAATCATCAATTAATAGTTTTAACTCTAAAACCTCTTTCTCAAGAAAGCTTAGAATGCTAAACTAGAATTGCATTTGCTACTATAATTCATCAATTAAAACTCACCTAATTGAACCCACTTCAAATCAACAATAAAACCAGTAAATACTAATACCCATAAGTTAATTGAAGCATTCAATCACATAATCACACCCCCAATAATGGGGGTTTAAGCCACACATAATAAAGAGCAAGAAATAGTTACCAAATATGTATTCCATCAACTTGGGCAACAATCCACAAGTCTTCAAAATGCTCAAATTGAATTCAAAATCAAATAAACCCTAAATCTCTACTCAAAAAGTTAAAGAACAATGTTAGGGATCAAAAATCTAGAATTGGACAATGTGGGAACTCTCAAAAACTCGAGAACTCCTTTTTCTTCTTTTGAAAATTGCATTATACGTTCCCAAATTTTAAGCTTCAGAACCACTCGCCGAAATAAGTCGTGCTTCGCCGACCTGGTTGACGATGCGCCAAATGCTCCCTTCATCGCTTTCTTGGCTTGACTTTTTACCCTTTCTTTACTATAACTTTAGGTGATCGAGGTTGGGTTCGCCGACCTGTTCGGCGATGCGCCAAGTGCTCCTTCTTCTCGCCTTTTTGACTTTCCTTTTTACCAATTACTCTGTAACTTTAGGCGGGCTAAGTCTCCACCACTGATCCAGTCGACGCTTCACCGAATAACCTTTTTTATCGCCAAGTTGGTCTTGTCCATGGGCTGGCCTGATGGAACTTTTGGCGAGCTGAAGAGCCAATCGACGAATCACCAGGTGGCTTCGGTGAGCACCAACCTTGCTTTACTTCAACTCTTTCAGCGCTCGCTCCTTTTTGCCCGGTAATGTCCTTGCGTTGCTCCTTTGCCTTCATTGCTGCAAATTAGCATTTTAACATTAGTTTAGAGCATAAAATAGGCATTTAGGACACTAAAACTCTAAATATTAAGCCCTAAATGAGTCGAAATCCCCGACTCATCAACACCCCCAACTTAAACTTTTGCTTGTCCTCAAGTAAAACACAAGATCAGTCAGTTCAATATAGATGTCTACAAATAGTGCTACTCAAGACTCAACATGAATGTACACGAGGTTAATCTACCCATGCAATGTTCACTTGTGCACTACAAGTTTCAAACTGTGACTAGCCATCATCAAATAGAAATCAAGCTCATAATGATTGCTTCAAATGCAAATTCTAGATCAACAAAAGTATTCGAATGCCCTCACATAAAGAATGATTCCATGCTCACACAAAGGTCATCATAATGTCTGAATTAAGGAATCAAAAGCAACTCTCACACTCTCAAAGATAAACACATGCATGATTCTACCCGTAGGCTTGCCCATAATTTCCAATCAACATGACATTAAGCTCAATCAAGATCACAAAGGTCTTTCAAATCTTGTAATGGGGCTGAGGTTAAAGGTATGATAAACTTGGCTTAGTGACTTCTACCTTCATGAAGCATGGCCTGCATTTCACTTTTTCTCATTTTCTTTCACTCTTTTTGATTTTCACAATCCACCCTATGTTCTTTTAAACATGAATCATAGGATACCCCATTTCTTTTATCCATTGCACAAACTTTATTGCAACATTCTTTTTCTTCTTTTGCTTCTCTTCTCTCATTTTTTTTTATATATATATGGAGGTGTTCCATCTTTTTCAACACAATGCATCAAGGGCAAATTTTTCACAAAGTTGTTAACTTCCCTCATAGTTGGCTATTCAAATGGACCAATGCTCATGAAGGTTTTAGGTGATGGAAAAAAAAGTAAAATGTGTTCATGTTTCATCCAAAGAAAAGGTTAGGCTCAAATAGTGCCAAACTAGGTTCACATTCTCACAAGGTGGTCACAAAGAGGTATAATAGCGATTTAGTTCACTCTCCAAAATTTTTGCCTAAGATCATCTCTATCATTCGCCTACATTAGTCGATTGGACCAATGGGGCAAGTTCTACGCATTACCAAACACATATTTCAAGACGATCTCACCACAGATGGCATTCAACACAATTATCAATCAAGATTCTACAAATTTAGCTCGCGTGCAACGGTCATCACAAGATTCATTTCAATAATTGGCCAGTCACAATGAGATGCTGGGAGTTCACACATGACTTATGCAACTCAAATTTGCCTCATTGGAATTGCACAAACATATCGTTCAATCAAGAGCACTATTCAAGTGATTGCTATTGATCAGAAACGATACTCAAATATGCAAGAGAACATGCACATTAAAAACCATCAGTAACAAATATAGGCATCCAAAACATGATAAATCAAACCTAAGAGGGTAGGTGTGAAGGTACCACCCCACCAAACAAAACCTAACATAGTCCTAAATGTAAACATAATGAATGTAGCTAACAAGACAAGCAAGTAGGGATAGTTGAATGAAAATATTAAAGTAGGAGGACTATTCACTTCACGCCCAGTCCGCGAGGAGGTGTCAGGCACACCGAACCGTTCGGCGAATCGCGAAGTTGGCATGATCTCACCAAACTTTCTAGAAAGGTAGTCTGCCATATTGAGCAAAAAGGTGAGCTCAATCGGGCTCGCCGACTGGTTCTGCGGTGTGCCAAAGGTTCCTATCGCTCGCCGAAATTTCCAGAAAAAGTGTGTCTGCCAGTTGAACAAAAAAGGCGAGCTAAGTTGAGCTCGCAGAATGGTTTGATGGTGCGCTGAAAGGTCAGACAACTCGCTAAATTGTCATTATGTCGGAAATGAGGATTTTAACTTACACATTTAGCAAACGTTATTAAAAAATAACTAAAACTTGGGTTGCCTCCCAAGAAGCGCCTTATTTAACATCGTGGAAAAATTTGGAAATGCTCTCACACATCTTCCAAATACACCACATCAATTACCAAAACATCAAGGCTTTCTCCAAAGTAGAGCTTCAAGCGTCTCCCAGTTACTTTGAAAGCCTAACCTTCTTTTATTTCAACCTCAATTGCTCTATTTGTGAACACTCAAGCAATTTTGAATGGGCCTGACCATTTTGATTTGAGTTTACCCGGAAAGAGTCTCAAACGAGAGTTATAAAGCAAAACAAGATCGCCAACTTTAAACTCTTGTCGAAGGATTTTTGTGTCATTCCATTTCTTTATTTTCTCCTTATAAAGGGCTGAACTTTCATACGGCCTCAGCTGAAACTCATCCAATTCATAGAGTTGATCAAATCTTCCTTTCGAAGCATCCCTCAATTCATGTTCAACACCTTCAATACCGATAGTGCCTTATGTTCAAGCTCGATTGGCAGGTGATAAGATTTTCCAAATACCTACTGGTATGGTGACATGCCAATTGGCGTTTTGAAAGCGGTGCGGTACGCCCAAAGAGCATCATCCTACTTCCGAGACTAGTCAGTCTGATTTGCATTAACTGTTTTTGCAAGAATTCCCTTGATTTCTCGAATTGAAACTTCAACTTGGCCACTTGTTTGTGGATGATATGGGGTTGCAACTTTATAATTGACTCCATATTTGCTCAACAATTAAGCAAACAACTGGTTGCAAAAATGAGACCCTCCCTTCATCGCGTTCTTGGCTTGAATTTTTACTCTTTCTTTGTTGTAACTTTAGGCGATCGAGGTCAAGCTCGCCGACCTATTCGGCGATGCGCCAAGTGCTCCTTGTTCTCGCCTTTTTGGCTTGTCTTTTTACCACTTACTTTATAACTTTAGGGTGACTAAGTCTCCATCGCCGATCCAGTCAGTGCTTCGCCGAATCACCTTTTCTATCACCAAGTTTGTCTTGTTCATGGGCTAGCTTGCTGGAACTTTTTGCGAGTGAAGATCCACTCAGCAAATCGCCAAGTGGCTTCGGCAATAACTAGCCTTGCTTTTCTTCAGCTTTTTCAGCTTTTTCAGCTTTTTCGCTCATTTTTGCCCGATAATGTCGATCGTCCTTGCCTTGCTCCTTCGACTTCATTACTGAAAATTAGGATTTTACATTAGTTTAGAGCATAAAATAGGCATTGAGGACACTAAAAATCTGAATATTATGCCCTAAATGAGTCGAAATCTCCGACTCATCAGTCCTTTACATGAATCATGTGGTATATACAACCTTTAGCGATCAACTTCCATGCCCTAAGGTATGAAAGAAAGTTATCCTTGAGCGTGGCTGCATTACATTTCCACTCAAGGACTGGCTCACCTGGAAATTTAAATTTGTCTATCGTTGCACAACAATAAATATTAGCTTAGCAAGCTACACACCAATCCATACCCACAGTAACATCAAAATCTAGAATAATCAACTTGACTAAGTCAGCGGAGGTTGGATGATTATTAATTAACACCGTACAACTTCAATTGGCATGACTAACTTAAATAGATTCGCGAACCAGTCTAGACACCTCAAGTGATTGTGGTAAGAACTCAGATTTCATATCAAGATGACAAGAAATAAATGGAGTAATATATGAAAATGTAGAGCCAGGATCTATCAATGCATAAAAAACTTGAGAAGATATTTTAAATATACATGTGACAACATTGGAGGATGCCTCTGAACCCTATCGGCATGTGAGTGCATAAAAGCAATTCTGTCCACCGCTAGAACCTGATATGTCTCCTCAACCTCTCCCCTACTACTACCTTGATTAGACTGTGGTTTTGGTTACGGGGAACGAACATAGGGTGAAAAGGTTGTTGTGGATCCTGAAGGCTGAGCTAGCTCACCTTTGCTCAATCTCAAGCATAGACTAATAAAATGTTTTGTGTGCCCACAATGATAACGTGCACCTTAACCCTATCTACACTACCTAATGTGAGGTTTACTACACTGTGAACATAAAGGATTAAGATGTGTTATCTGTACAGAATTCTCTTGTCGACAGCCCTTAGGCTAGCCTAAGCTCTGACCCAGTCCTGACTGACTATAATAATCAAACTGTTGTCCCTGTATCTGTAATGAGACACTACCTTTTGGCCGAGGTGGATATCGATGTAGTGGGGGCCTAAATCACCCAGTGTCTCCCTATAAGACCCCATAGTATGGGCCCTCTTACTCTGCTCCCTATCCTTGTGGGTATTATGAATCTGTCGAGAAATGTCCTCTCTAGTCTGAGAAAAAGCCTTTATGTGGTAAATATCTACATTATCCGATAGGGATGCTACCTTACAATCTCTGATTAGATGATCTGCCAAACCATCCACATTACAATGAATTTTGGCTCTCATGGTATGTACAATATTCGGTGCATATATCATCAAAGAATTAAACATGTGGCTGGAATCCCTCATAGTCATGTTTCTTTGCTTCAAATTGATAAATTGGTCAAGATAGGACTTTCGAACATCCTGTGGCAAATAGTGGGCTAGGAAGGCCTCAGAGAAGTCCTCCCACTCTGCTGGCAAAGAATTAGGTCCTCTAGATCTCTCCCAGTCATCATACCAAAGGCTGGCTACATTACGTAGTTGAAAAGAATCAAACTCCACAAGCTCTGTGACAGAGGCATTCATCACCCTGCATACTCTGTATATATGGCTTATAATTTCCTGAGGATCCTCAGTAGAACTTGATCTCGTAAATAGAGAAGGTGCCAAGTGAAGAAACACATGTACCTTCGAACTTTCTGATCGGTCTCTCTAAGTATCTACTCTTGACTCTAGTTGTCGCTCATGTATGAAGACTACCCAAGTTAGTAACTGAACAACCTCTCTCATCCCGCTCTTTCCAATCTTTGATAGAGGCATAACAGGTACTAGAGGTCTTGTGTCTCTAGCTTCCCCAGGCACCAATGTAACTGGTGAGACTGGGTACTGCATCTCTTAAGGCTTCAATAGGTGTCGGGAAAGTTGGTACTAGGGGTACTACAGATTCACTCTGTGTTTCCTAGGGAAATCTATACTTTTGAACCAATGGGGAATAACTAGTACCTTTCCCAGGATCCATACCTATCTCTCATTGTGCCATCTCCGAAGCATGTGTAAGCTGTTGAATGAAAAAATAAAGCATGATTTAGATTTCGTATGTTCTTACAATTTTTCACTAAAGCACGATGTATCAGTTGAATAAAATGTAAAAATTCCTAACTGCCATGTAGCCTCTTGATTATAAGTGTGGTACACAACACGACCATAAACAAAAATATACTAGAGACATGACATATGGACTCCTGGGATATGACCTGCTCAGATACAATGTTTTTCACTCCCCAAAATAGGGAGGCGTAATTGGCACTCGATACCATATCCGATCGAGTTAGTCACTAAAACATACTAGCTAACTAAAATATGGGACCAAAAGACTGTGCAACACAACATCTGAAATGTAAAGCCTAGACCATGAAGGTTATGACCTGAATGACGATAAGCCATATAAACAAAGGTACACAAGCCAACAATAAAAATGTAATGGCTAGTCAACGAGGTCAAAATTGAAGACATACCTAATTACACACACACACACATACATACATACATATATAAATATATATATATAAATATATATATAAATATATATATACATGACAAGCCTATGGGCTGGAGATTGAAACCTACAAAAGAAAATCCATAATATTGTGTCCACAATAACCTCTACGAATAAAATAAGCACTATTGGAACCAGGCCCCAACTAAACCCAAATTGTACAACCAAATTAACCATCTTCTGATATCCCAAGATAAGATGGAGCTTACCAAATCATACTTGAACCCGAATCCTACCGGGTGCATCGATCAGAATCCCTGCTAGAACCTGCTCGCACGAAACAAAAAAATAGTGTCCTCATGCAATGGGACATCAGTAAGAATAAAAACATACTGGTATGTAAGGTATAAAGTGGAACCATAAGTAGTTACTATAAAGGGTAATAGAGATACCACTTGAAATTGAAATTCTAATAATCTTCATGGTTGATATTTGACCTCCTTCTATTTAAATATTCATGGTATGCTTGTATAGTCGGATATCGTGAATACATATATATAGATGCAAATGCATGACATACTCTACCAAATGCTAGCAATAGTGGTGCTTCCCTATACCTAACCAGCATCATATTCACCAACTTGTGGCCATCGGTGTCTCATACATATAAATATAGGCAATAGACCTCATACCTCCCGATTATAGCTCGGGAGTCGAATTCATAGCATGTTATATCATGGATTCATAATGAATATATGTTACGTTGTCATGTTTCCAATCTTGGCCTGTTTGTACTATTGTTCTTATAACCCAATAATCACTTTCATATGATATATAAATGTCAAATGGAACCTCATATGTTTTTCCGAATAAGCATGAAAACTTATCTGGACTTTTAGAAAGATAACATAACCTTCAAGATGTTCATAAAAAAAATTAAGGTGCTTTACTTAGTTCCTATAGTTGGTTCCTAGATAATTTTTAAAAGAAAGTATTTTAAAAATGAAGTGTTCTCATAGTTTAAACATTTAAGCTATAGTTGAGAGTATTGAAAATCATGTGTTACTTCAAGGATTTTTGCATATAAAACTTAAGTGGGGAAAGATGGTTGGTTACAAATAATAAATGTCTCCCATAACATTTTAAAGTCACACCACCCAAAGAAGAAGAATAATGCATACGTGTGGACATATAATCAAGGAAACCGATAAAATAACATGTAGATATCGAATACCCTATTTATCCGAACGAGTGGATTATCAACGTAATAGAATCATGAAAATAATTCAGTTGAGATCCCAATACCTTTATAAGAAGGTCTTTTTATAAAGAGAACAACAAAATATCACATTTAGTGTTTTAGGAATTTCCCAGGAGTCGTGCTAAAATAAAGGACGAAGCTTAGCCTTACATACATCATTCTGACGAAAGCTCGAATGCCCATAGTTTCTCCATGAAAATTGTTCCTTACATCCTAAGATTCGTAAACACTACATAAACATAGCTGGTAAAAACCTATTAATAATTTATAGGGTCATATGGCCCCAACTTGACGAAACATCAGTAGATCTTCGTAAAATAATCATACCGAGATGATTATCTTAGAAAACCAAGTGTAAACCATGAAGAAACACCAACAACTACCAATTTATATCTTCAAATACTAGCTCCAAACGCAACTAATAAAAGGAGAAAATGATAGCCACGTTTAGAGATCATGTTTCTAGGCATGGGAAACCTTTACTGGTAGAAATCGCTAAAACTAACCTTTCTTCATGAAAGAACTCCATTAGAACCCTCTCTTCAGCTTTCTTTCTGGTTAGGAAGTTAACAAAATGTTTTTATGGGTTAAAAAATTGAGTAGCCGACATACCACATTTTTTACCTGACCCGATTTGTGACCCGGATTCTACTCAGGCAGTCTGCAGTAAAACGCTCCTAACTTTTTACTCCAATGTCGGTTTGATGTGGGGTTTTATGTGTTGCAAACTAGAATGGTAGACATTCGATTTGATAGTTCATGAGCCTTGTAAATCTTTATATATCGTGTGAAAACATTCAAGACATTTGACCCAAAGTTCAGAGAATTTTATTAGAGAAACTTCGATAACTTTTGCCGATCTTAGTTTCACTAATTTTCTTTACTTCAAAACTTAACATACGACCACTGCGCTATTATAATACCTCAAGCACATTATTCATAGCAATTTAGACACTCGTAGGCTTATCCCCAAGGTATGGGTTAATTTAAGCCTTTCAAACAGGAGAAGTGCTACCCGAGCCATTTCTTTAATCTTGAACCTTTGTTTGAGGGGTTCCTTTGACCTAAAACTTTAGTTTAGTTCCTTGATATTGTAACCCAGTTGTAATATTAATCTCCAATGTACTATACTATGTCATATACACGTCAGATAACCACACCATACTACATATATTAGGCAAGAAATAGCAAAAACAATATGGGATCTCACAAGGCTATTCTTGATCAGATCTAAGTAATAGCTCTCCAGAGCTCGGAGAGAGACACACCAATATTGGTCATACTCGACCACCACTTCCTCTTCAAAATAGAGTTCTTGTGTCATTCGTGACTTCTTAGAAATTTGAAAATCACAATAGCATGAAAGTGGAAGAATCGTGTGTTAAACAATGCTATTATATTGGTATAAGTCAAAGAAAACAGTTAGATACCAATCCAAAAACAAAAATAGGCTTGTTGAACTATTGAAGAATGGCAGGAAATGGTCTCTGATCTTGTAAGATAGAGAGACTATGTTCACTTAAGAAAATATCACAAAACCTACCATGAGGTTGTTTATGTGGAAATAGCAAAAGCAAAGAGGGGTCGCTTAAGCAGAGTTCACTTGAACTTTTTTTTTTGGTGAGGCACAATTCTATCTTCACAAATTTCACCCAAACATCAATTTTAAATAGTATAAAACCAATAATAACCAAACAAACAATTGGAAAACACAATCATTTCGACACAAAACTTCGGAAATCATTTTTGAGTTCTCATAAGCATATTACAAAACACATGGTGCACAACCTTTTTTTCATCAATTGGATCATCAAATGGGTACTCAAGAATTACCAGATACAATAATTTAACTCACACATGCATTTAACAATTAGCAATCAAGATTCAGCCAACATATGCAAAAATTCAACCCCCCCTCCCCAAGTTTGAGAAGTGGTCACCCACATAATAACCCCAACTTTCAACAAGGTAACATAATTTCAAGAAACAATTTACTACTTCAAGAGAGTAAGAGTGAGAGAGACATACTGGATTGCGCTTTCAAAATAAAGACCAAAAGTTTTGAAGTTGATTTGGTACAAGGTAGGGAGAGATCAACATTTTGAACCTTTTATTTTGGACTTTTAATCATTTGGCTTCTGAAATCTGACTTTTTAAAGCCTTACATTTGCATAAGTGACATTTTGGTTGCTTTTGTGATCCTTCATCAAAGGGAGGGGTTCGCTTTTGGATGAATGGTGAATTTCAACACATTTAAGGCTCCTTTCTTATGATTTTGTGACACTAAAGTAGAAAAAGAGGCTAATTATCCAGTGAATTGTGTTGATTTTAGGTGTTTGTTGTTGGGAAGGAAAATGATGGACAAAAGTGGAAAAACAGCTGAACCTAGCAAGAAGTGAGCCTAAGATGTCGCACTTGTGAAGGAGTGTTCACTTTTGCGAACAAGTAAAACAAGTCAACAGGTCGCTTAAGCAGTCAGGCGGGGTTCACTTTTGTGAAATAATTCAAAAAAGGTTGGGGTTGCTTTAGCGAACGGATGTTCACTTTTGTGGGGTTTACTTTTGTGGCATTCTCGTTTGCAAACTCCAAACCCATTTGCGAGCCTCACGTACTTCAACAAGGAAACAATTGGAATTTCTCAAGCATTGAACCCAAACTCTCACAAAAGGGCTGGAAAGAAGCATTATTCCATATCAACTTTTATTTTAGATTAATTTTCTCACATTTTAGCTTAGACTAAGGAAGAATCGTAATTTGTAGATCTTAATTTTGGGTTAAGACATTGAAGACAAGTTGCCTCACAGTTCACCTTTGGTTTTGAATTATGTTCTTGATAGTAAAATCACTTTTCCCTTCTTCATTTCCTTACTTTGTATTGCTAGAATTGTTGGCGTAATTGTGTGTATGAAATTGAAGCTTTCGTTCTAGAAATAGATAAAGCCATTTGGATATTTGATTTATTGCTCTATTGAATTTGTAATTTCTTGATTCCATGCTTGAATTCATGAAATGGGTTTAATCTGGTTTTCATGTTTAAATTTATGATTTGAGAGTGCACGCTTAGATCTAGCTTCCGATCTTTTTAGGTTGGTCAAAAGAATATTCGTGAAGTGGAGAATAAGGTTAATAATAATTTTTGGCTTTGAGTCCTACATTTGAGAATGAAAGAAAATAATTTAGCTCTATTTTGATGAATGTTAAACTTGCTAGAAATAGGGATTTAGATTAATGCCTTGGATTCCTTTGTTGTTTACTCAATTGAGACAGGTAGGAGATATCTAAATATGAAACATTGAGACCGAAAAGAGATTAGGGTTGAGTGATGATGATCTAGCCTATCTATGATTTAATGAGAATGTGTTAAATTGCAATGGCTCATTTAGTGTTGATTTAATTCCAAATTTCTCAATTCCCATATATCCCTTGTTTGATATCGTCTTTGCCGAAAACCATCATTTAGTTACCAAAATCACTCTTAAATTGAAAACCTTGTATCATGTGTGTTTAGATTCAAAATTGTAGCTATTTATTTTGTCTTTTCAGTTGACCATAAATTGTTCTCTGTGGGATTCGACCCCTACTCTTAGTTGGGTATTTTTATTAACGACGACCGCTTAGTATTTGAACTTGTTTTGAGGGTAATTTGAGCATTACCAAAAATGATGCCGCTACCGGGGACCAATTAGGCTTAGTGAATTGATTTAGGATTTCTAGTTTACTTGTTTCTATCTAAATTGTGAATAGTTGTATTTACTTTCTTTAATGTTGCTTTTATGGCTTTTTGTGATCATATGTTTCGGAGTGGTATTCCCTATACCGACCCATGGCCTTGTCGTGAAACAAATGTGAAAATCCAATTTCTGCTTAGGGTCGTGGATGAAAAGCTCAATGGGGGTAAAAAGGCCCTACACTCAACTCTCCCAAGAAAAGGAAACACTTCTCAACATGCACCTAAATTAGTACCATGAAGCTGTCAATTTCTACTTTGAACTCGCACAACTCTTATGACCATGGTGGGAACAAGAGATGTGGAAGATGCTAATCCTTATCCTACGGGCGAAAAGAGTAAATATGAGTCTTGTTATTTGCACATTGCTAGGTATTGTGGGATGATTCAACTCGAATATGAGATCGTAACCTTAGAAGCCAATATGAGAAGAGAAGTGTAATGTTTCAAAGTACACCCTAGACGTGACATGTTGTATAAGACCTTGGGAGGCCCTACACAACCGCTTAGAATACATCATACAAGATAGTAGAAATAAAGATTTCAAATGAAAGTCTTATTCTATAAAAGAGTTTGACAAAGTGGAAGTCTAACATAGTCTCAACAAGTCATCTATTAAATCAAGAGGAAGTGGTTGGGATGTAACCCATCTACCACATACAAATGTCTGAAAACTTAAAATAAAGGATAGCATATAAAAGTGTCAAAGTCCTCCGAACATGAAGACTCACCAACTCTTGATCTTCGAATCGCCAATGAGATCAACTAGCCACGAGTACGAGATGTAGGAGTGTCAGACCTTACATCATGAAACAATGTAGGCATAAGTATGCATTAGAACATAGAATATACTACGTATGATAGCAATGCATCAAAGTTATGAAATTATGCTAAAAAAGACTTTACATGACATGTAATGACCATGCTAAATCATAAGATAAAGGAATAGAAAGCATAAGACATATTCATGGTAAATGTAAGCTTAACACATTTATAACACTTTGAGATACTTTGAAATTAACCTTAGTTCATTATTGTTGTAAGTTTACCATTAACTGACATAGACCATGTGAGCTATAACATCGAATCCAGTTTACTCCTCCCACACCAAAAAGAGAGTGTCCTACTTGCAAAGGTAGGTCTGAGCTAAGGTGGATCCTTTACATAATGTCTATCTGAGACAACATCCTATGGTGGCACATAGTTCTATGACTTAGGGATTGCTACTAAAGTTCCACGTACGTTTACGGAAACCTTCATCCCAAAAGCCCACTTGATGCTACGTAAAATCACACGGAATAGTCATTAATCATATTTATATTATCATCCGTAGAAATGTACAATTATGATACTAATCCAAGCTAGAAACATCATAGAGTAGCTCTTTAGACCATGCGTGAGAGAAAACCTATCACCATGTATGATCTTTTCATAATAGCTTTATAATGTCCATAGTCATTAAATTCATACTAAAAATGCCATATTACTATTGATATTAGTTTTAGAAAACTTAACTATCATCATTGAAGGCATATCCAGATAAGATACTGATCAAGACCTAATATAGGAAAATAATCAAAAGCATTGATGGCAAATAAATATGTCATTTTCATGTGGCCAAGCTTCATAGAACATTTAGATACCTTCATCTATAAGCTTAGGTGAGTAATAGACTAAGAACATGCATATCTTCATAAATTCATATTTCATAGTTCATAAGCTTCATCATGTTTTCAAATTCAAAAATCTTGGATCATGCATGGGTTTATATAACTTGAACTCAAAAACATGTAATTACTTCAATTCACGCATTAAAAGATAGAAAGAAATCAATTGAATAATAATTGAAACGAACCCATAAAGATTGAATAAAACCCAAACTTTGAATTGAGAATCTAACTTGTCAAATTGGAAGATCTTTAAGGAACTCTATGGAGGAAATGACGTCATATGTGAATACTACCATACCTTAGTGATCAAGACCCAATAGCTATGGTTAATTGAAGATCTTGAAGTTAAGCTCTAGCTTCTTTTCTTAGCTTTAGAGAGAACATTGGGGAAGAACTTGCAGGGAAATTTAGGAATTAGGTGAATAATTCAGACTGGGTTATTTTAGGACTTAATTCAATTATATAGGGCTTAGAATGGGGTTAAAACAACATAGCTTAGGTAATAAACACATAAGGGAAAGACCAAAATGACCCTAACTTAAAAGATGATGGGTGATCCTAAAAGGACCCCTAAACGGGCCGTACAAGTAACCACTGGCTGTTTAGGGATCCGTCCAGGTGACCCAATTTCTGGCAGCCCCTAATTAGCTAGGCCACTAACCCCAAACGGTTTTCGGACTCCTAAACTAACCATTTAGAATTCTATGAAGGGTTCAGGTACATTTTGGGTTGTGGACTTGCCCGTTTACCTACTTTAACCTTTTTCCAAAGTCCGAGGTGTTACAATATCTCCCTTGTGAACATTCATCCTCAATGGAATTCAAGCCATCACGAAAAGATTTTGAGGGAAACTAACAAATCACCATGAATGCAATCACATCAAATGCACGTAACCAAGAAGAAATCAACTCTAAGCTAAAACATACTTTAAAAAATCCTTTCATAAGCATGCATGCAAATCATACACAAATGTTTATCGTCATGAAAAAATCAATCAATCTAAATCATATCACAATATCAAAATTTTCATAAGCATTCGTGCATGAGGAAACATGAGAATGACTAAAAATGCATGAATCCTAAAGAGTGAACATGAGGGGCAAATGCCTCAAGCTAGACCTGAAGATAACAGAAAGAGATAGGGTTACTAAGAAATCACATCGCCTCCGAACTTTCTCATACCTAACCATAACAATGAATCCTTCCACCAATTTAAATAGTTCCACACATACTCACCATGAAGCACACTATTTCCCTTTTGGGAGAAAACCTCTCTAGTCTTTTGAAACCTATCTCCCTTAATCAAAGTGTAGCACTAAAGTCTTAACAACCATGGAACCATTGATACAAGTAAGCACTTAAGGAATTTCCAGAAATATTCCAAGGTCGACTTCAAACAGAATAACGATACATGGAGTCTTATCATAGTCAACAAAATACCCAATATCTCACAATGCATAACAACAATAAAAGACCATAACTTACCAATTACAGCATCTGGGGAACCCTTGTGATCTTGTCAAGTTTGAAGTGCATAGAACCTATTTTGTTTATGAAAACCACTAGAAGTTGAAGAAGGGTAAGGTTGATCCCTTTGAAGATTATCTCCCTCATTCCTAGAAACCGAAGATAATCCCTTATATTATGACCCATTTTTCAATAACCAAACTATGCATTTGGACGGGCTAGACACTCACCCCTATGGATTTTTCCACATCTCCAACACTCAGACACCATTTTCTCACTACAACCATACCTTGAGAATGATTACCTCCATCAGACCTTGAATGTGAGAAATCATCATTATCCATTCTTGCCCGTCCCTAGCATTTTTCTTAAGTCTTACTTCTTCAATATGTTTGGGAATGAACTATCAAATGGGAGACATCCATCTCCTTAACATGAATGACGGTTAAGGATTTTTCGACCACCAAGACGGAAGCACCCGACATAAATGTACTCATTCATGCCCTTGGACCCGCAACCATAGTTGGAGAATATTTGTACAATTGTGTGAATTTCAAAGCATACTCGTTCACACTGATATTTCCCCGACAAAGGTTAATGAACTCAAGTATCTTTGGCTCCTTCATCTCAAGGGGAGAGAACCTATTAAAAAAGTCAACCTTAAATTTCGCCCAATCAAGAGGATGCACATCAATTGTCTTCTCATCCTTCCATTGGTTAAACTAAACTTGAGCAACACCTTTAAGTTGATAAGCGACCAACTCCGTATTTTCTACCGAAGTGATACCCTTAATTCCTACTATCTTGTAAAACTCATCAATAAACTCTTGAGGATATTCCATAACTTTAGACCCATGAAATTCTGGAGGATTCATCCTAGTAAATTCCCTCACCCTTGTTGTCGGCATACCCACCCTTGAGTTCATGGGAGCCACAACCTCCCTACTTGTATGATCCGTCATCGCTTCGGCACATGTGTGGAATACGGCTCGAAACTCATCATTAGTCACCTGCTCGGCCAAAGGGTCGATCGGCACTTAAGGAAATTCAGGCTTCATATTTTCACAAAAATTCCTTCTCACCGGATTTCTTCATTGAGGCATATTCTGAAAAGCATAAACAGGGGTTAGGAGAGGAGGACCTTTTTAGAAGAAAACTCTATGGCATGACTTTAGATTAATTAAAGAAGTGAAGTTTACTAAGCATCTTATAGCATCCTATTAATAAATTAAGTACGCTTCACACTCATGCAAAAGACTATACTTTACCTGTCTTGTGAGACATCCTAGGACCTTTCTTAACGTTGTGCTCTGAATACCAAGTTTTTCATGACTCAAAGTAAAACCTAGACGTCACAAGGCATATAAAATCACGAGAGGCCCTACAAAAGCCACTTAGAATACACTATACAAGAAAATATAATTAAAGATTTCAAATGAAACAGTCTTATACCATAAAAGAGTTCGATAAACCGGAAGTCTAACGTAGTCTCAACAAGCCATCTATTACATAAAGGAAAACATATAAAAGTGTCCAAGTCCTCCAAACATGAGGACTCGCCAACTCTTTATCTTTGAATCGTTAATGAGATCAACTAGCCATGTGTATGAGAGGTAGGACCCTAAATTATGAGATAATGTAGGCACATGTATGCATTAGTACATGAAATGTACTAAGTATGATAGCAATGTATAACAGTTATGAAAGCATGTTAAAAAGGACATTACTGTAACAACCCAGATCTGAAAGAGGGTAAGAAACTAATTTCAGAAGTTACATGCGTCGAACCACGAAGGCCACCCACGGATCGTGGATGGGGCCACGGACTGTAGGTGTGGTTTGTGGATGGCACTGCCTAAGTAGAACCTGAAGGCCAGAACCACGGCCTGACCAACGAACCATTGGTCAGACCACGGTCCATGGTTGGGGGCCCGTAGTTCGATGGCCCAAAAACACTTCCTGACCATAGTCAACGGCCATGCATGTTGGACCGTCGGTCCGTCCACGGTCTGTCGACTAGGGTCTGTGGGTTATGATCTGTCAATTATTTTTAGGGGTAGTTGGCTCTTCTCCGAATTATTTTATTCCTATACTACGTCATTTTTCCCTTCACTAAGGCCCCTATATAAGTGATTTCAACCCCCAAATTAGCACATTTACTTCATTCTCTCCAAATTCACCAAAAATAAGAGCTCTCCAATAATTCTCTCTGTAGAAAGCTTGAAGAAGAAGGATTCAACCTAGGGTTTCTAGTCAAGTCTCAATTCTTCCATTGAATATTAGCAATTGGATTCAAGGTATGATGATTTTCATCCATGGATTTGTTCCATTCATGGAGTTCCCAAATTCCTCTATTTTCAAAGTTAGAATTCCCCAATTGAGTTAGAGTTTTCATCAATTTTCATGGGTTTTTTTTATTATTGATTTAAATGATTAGATTATGATCTCTTATGCATGAATTGATGAAATACTATGATTTATTGATGACTTCCCCCATGAACCCATGTAATTCCTATGTTTTCAAGTTATGAGCATGTGATGTGGGATTTTGATTATAAAGGAAGCATTTTATAAAATTAAGCATGTATTGAATGATTTACATGAATTTATGATGAAATCAATATCTAACCCATGTTTTCTAAATGTTGATGATTGAAAGTGGATTTTTAACCTTGAAAGGTAAATTATGGAATTATGCATTTTCTTATGTAATCTATGCAAATATTTTAAGGATGCTTTGACAGTAAAGTATCAATGATGATGTTGTTGTTGTGTTATTGAAAGGATTTTCTCATAAACACATGAAAGCATGATGTGAAAGGTTTTCTCACATAAGAAAAAATTCTAAGGTTGAAAGGTATTCTCACCTAATTGAATCAAAGATTAAGAGCTATCCTAATGAAACCTAGCTTGGATTGATTATGAATGATACCTTTCCATGGATAATGTCTTAGCTTGGATTGGAAAGATGATGTTCCCTTCCATGGATAATAAGAACAAGTAAGAATTGACTATTCCGTGGGATTTATGCTTAGCACCGAGAGGATATTGAGATGAAAGCTCTCCTATTAGGAGAGGCCGAGTTTGTAGAACTAATCTCTTTATCCCTTACCTATGTGCCCCCATAAGATGATTGTCTAGATATACATTAGCTAGTGGATCCACTTTAGCTCAGATTTATGGTCCTTAGCTTGGCAAGTAGGACAACCCTTTTCAGTGTGGGAGACACCGAGGATCATGTTACAGCTCACATGGTCTCTATGTCAGTTAAGGCTAATTCCTACATTAATAATGAACTAAGGTTACTTCAAGAAGTATCTCATATGTGTTCAAAGCTTTTAAATGATGTTAGCTTGCATTGACCATGATTTTATGACTTATGTTTTCTAACCCTTTTATATCATGATTTAGCTTGGTCAATTGCATGTCATGAAATGTCCTCTTTTAGCATGATTTGAATGTTTTATGCATGGCTATCATACTTGGTACATTGTTTTGTACTAACGCATACTCTTGCCTATATTTCCCAAAATATAGGGTCCGATAGTCAGGTTTCTCAGTTTTGTGGCTAGTGGTTGATTTCGAGGTTCCCGAGCTTTGGTGAGTCCTCATGCTTCAAGGATGGATTTTCATTGTTCAATTTTCTTTCTTGTATTTCAGTTTTGGACATGATGTATGGTTTAGTCCCAATTTCATTCTAATGTACTAGATGGCTATTGAGACAAATGTTTTAGACTTCTGCTTTTCTTTTATAAAAACTATTGGGCTTGGACTGTTGTTTCACTTCTTATGTTCTATTTCTTATGTTATGAATGCTAAGTGCCTTGTATGGGGTCCCTCAGGGTCCTATACACCATGTCACATCTAGGGGGTACCCCTGGGTCATGAAAAACTTGGAAATAGAGCACAAGGTTTAGAGTGGTCCTAGGATGTCTCATAAGCCACATCCAGTAGAGTCTTGTTCATGAATGTGAAGCGCGCCATATTTATGAATGAGAGGCTACAAGATATTTAGGAAACTCCAATTCTATCATTACTCTAAAGTCATGCGATAGAGTTTTACTCTACAAGGTCTCTCTCCTAATCCTTATCGATTCTCTACAATATGGCTACTCGAAGAGCTTACGCTAGATGGAATGTGAGGGATAATGCGGAACAAAAAGCTCCTCAAGTTCCGGTCAATCCTTTGGCTGAACAAGTGACTAATGCAGAGTTTAGGGCTGATTTTCAAGTGTTGGCTCAAGCCGTGATGGCCCAAGCCAATAGGGAGATTGCGGTTCTCGTGAACCCAAATGTGGGCACATCGACTTCTAGAGTGAGGGACTTCATAAGAATGAATCCTCTAGGGTTTCATAGTTCTAAGGTTGAGGAAGATCCTCTAGAGTTCATTGATGAGGTTTATAAGGTTTTGATGATCAAAGGAGTGACGCCGGTGGAAAAGGTGGAGTTGGCCGCTTATCAACTTAAAGGTGTGGCTCAAATTTGGTACAACCAATGGAAAGAATGGAGACCGAAGAGAAGTTTAAGGTCTCTTTTCTTGATAGGTTCTTTCCCATTCATTAACCTTCGTCAAGGAAGTATGAGTGTGAGGGAATATGCTGTAAAGTTCACACAATTCTCTAAATATGCTCCAACAATGTTGCCGATTCAAGGGCAAGGATGCGCAAGTTCATTTTGGGTGTGTCCGAAATGTTGGTTAAAGAGTGTTATACCAACATGCTCGTTAATGGCATGTTTATCTCTCGCCTCATGGTTCATTCACAACAAATTGAGGAGGAGAAACTTAAGGGAAAGTCTAGGGATGCAAAGAGGGATAAAACTGGTGATGGTAATTTCTCTCATGCAATGTCCGATGTACATGGTCATCCTAAATTTTGACAATGATTTTCCGGTCAAGGTTCCTCCAATGCTCCTCCTAAGTTCAACAAAGATAGGGTGTCTAACCCTAAGCCTCAAGGAAGAAATGGTAGTAGATCTTCATTGCCTATGTCTACTTGTACTAGGTGTGGAAGGAAGCACGGGGGTAAATGCCTAGCCGGCACAAATGGTTGCTTTAGTTGTGGTAAAAGTGGTCATAAAATGAGGGATTGCCCGATGCTCATGGCTAAATAAGAGAGGGTAAGCAAGCTCTTCCAAGTGGTTCGGGTCCCAATAATCCCAAGAGAAACTGATTCTATGCACTTTAGACTCGTGGTGAAAAAGAGGGTTCTCTTGATGTGGTTACCAATATGTTGAAAGTTTTCCAACTTGATGTTTATGCTTTACTTGATTTCGGTGCTACCTTGTATTTTGTGATGCCATTTGTGGCTATAAGGTTTGATGTTCTTCCGGATGTGTTGTTAGAACCTTTTTCTATCTCTACTCTTGTTGGTGATTCTATTATAGCTAAGAGGGGCTATAGAAAGTGTCCCGTATCCTTGTTCCATAGAGCTAATCTTGTTGACTTGGTAGAGATTGATATGCTAGACTTTGATGTTTTCCTTGGTATGGATTGGTTGCACTCATGTTATGCTTCTATTGATTGTAGAATTCGTGTAGTCAAGTTTCAGTTTCCAAACGAGCTTGTCTAGAGTGGATAGGGGGAAATTATATTCCTAAGGGTCAGTTTGTCTCTTATCTTAAAGCTAGAAAAATGATTTCTAAGGATTGCTTTTACCATCTAGTTGGGGTGAGGGATGTGGATTCTGAAACCCCTACTCTCTAGTCGGTCCCCGTTGTTAATGAGTTTCCAGAAGTGTTTCCAAATGACTTACCCAGTATTCCTCCAGAAAGGGAAATAGACTTCGGTATTGACCTTCTCCGAAATGCGCATCCTATCTTTATGCCTCCTTACCGTATGGTTCTGGCAAAACTTAAGAAGTTGAAAGAACAATTGAAGGATTTGTTGGATAAAGGTTTCATCCGATCGAGTATCTCTCCATGGGGTGCGCTAATTTTGTTTGTTAGAAAGAAAGATGGTTCTCTCTGTATGTGTATTGACTATCGTCAGTTGAACAAGGTGACCATTAAGAATAAGTATCCTCTTTAGAGGATAGATGATTTATTTGATCAACTTCAAGGAGCGAGTTATTTTTCTAATATTGATCTTCGATCGGGTTATCACCAATTGAGGGTGAAAGAGGATGAAACTCCGAAGATGACTTTTTGAACTCGGTATGGTCATTATGAGTTTTTGGTAATGTCATTTAGGTTGACTAATGCTTCGGCGACGTTTATGGATTTGATAAATAGGGTGTTTAGACAATACCTTGACATATTTGTGATTGTGTTCATTGATGATATATTGATCTATTCGAGAAGTGAGAATGAGAATAGCTTTTCTTGGTCACATTGTCTCAAGTAAGGGTATTGAGGTAGATCCTAAGAAGACGGAGGCGGTCAAGAGTTGGCCTAGACATCTAACCCCTTTGGATATTAGAAGTTTTTTGGGTTTGACCAGATACTATAGAAGGTTTGTTGATGGATTTTCTTCAATTGCCTCTCCTTTGACAGCTTTGACTCAAAAGAAAGCTAAGTTCATATGGTCCGAAACATGTGAGACAAGTTTTCAAGAATTAAAAGATAAACTTACTTCTGCTCTGGTGTTGACTTTACCCGAAGGGACATATGGTTTTGTTGTTTATTGTGATGCCTCGAGAATTGGGCTAGGGTGTGTGCTTATGCAAAATGGGAAAGTTATTGCCTATGCCTCAAGGCAACTTAAGGTTCATGAGATGAATTATCCTACCCATGACCTTGAATTAGCAGTGGTTATTTTTGCCTTAAAGATTTGGAGGCATTATTTGTATGGTGTTCATGTAGATGTGTTTACCGACCACAAGAGTTTCCAATACGTGTTTAATCAGAACGATCTAAATCTTCCCAAAGAAGGTGGCTTGAATTATTGAAAGATTATGATATGAGTGTTGTCTATCACCTTGGAAAGGAAAATGTGGTGGCGGATGCTCTTAGTCGTTTATCTATGGGTAGTGTTGCTCACATTGAAGAAGAAAAGAAGGAGTTGGTTTGAGATGTTCATAGATTGGCCCAATTAGGTGTGCAGTTAGTGGACTCCACCAAGGGTGGTGTTCTGGTTAACAATGGTTCCAAATCGTCTTTTGTGGAGGATGTGAATTGCAAGTAAGGTCATGATCCAATTTTGGTTGAATTAAAAGAAGCGGTGCTTAAGAAGTCCATTGAGGCTTTTTTCCAAGGGGGAGATGGTGTCCTTAGATATCAAGGCCGTTTGTGTGTTCCTAATGTTGATGACTTGAGGGAACAAATCTTGTAACAAGCCCATAGTTCACGGTATTCCATTCACCCAGGAGCCACCAAGATGTACTATAATTTGTGGGAGATCTATTGGTGGAATGGGATGAAGAAGGACATTGCGGAATTCGTGACTAAGTGTCCTAATTGTCAACAAGTGAAAGTTGAGCATCAGAAATCGAAAGGTTTGTCCCTAGACATTAGCATTCCTACTTGAAAGTGGAAAGATGTGAACATGGACTTTATTGCTGGTTTTCCTCGCACCTGGTGACAACTCGATTTGGGTTATAGTAGATTGGATGACGAAATTGACTCATTTCCTTCTCGTCAAGGTTTCCTATTCGGTGGAGGACTATACTAAGTTGTACTTGAGAGAAATGGTAAAGTTGCATGGAGTGCCTTTGTCCATTATTTCCGATCATGGTACCTAATTCACTTCTCAATTTTTGAAGTCTTTCCTAAATGGTCTTGGTACTCGGGTTAAGCTTAGTACGACCTTTCATCCCCAAACCGATGGGCAGGTGGAGCGTACTATCCAAACATTGGAGGACATGTTAAGGGCTTGTGTGATTGATTTTAAGGGTAATTGGGATAACCATTTGCCATTGATTGAGTTTGCCTATAAGAATAGCTATCACTCGAGTATTGATATGGCTCCATTTGAGGCATTATAGGTAGGAGGTGTAGATCTCCTATAAGTTGGTTTGAGGTGGGTGAAGTTTCCCTCATAGGTCCCGGGTTGGTACATGAGGCCATAGAGAAAATTTGACTTGTTAGAGAAAGGTTGAAATGGCTCAAAGTCGGCAAAAGTCATATGCCGATGTGAGAAGAAGAGACCTTGAGTTTGATGTTCTTGATTGGGTTTACTTAAAAAATTCACCCATGAAGGGTGTGATGAGATTTGGTAAGAAAGGGAAGTTTAGTCCTCGATATGTAGGCCCATATCAGATTTTGAGGCGTGTTGATTGTTTTATTGAAAAATAGAAATAAAAGACTAGATTTTTGAAAATCAACTTAACTTTTATAAGAAAAAACTAATTTTCAAAAGATAGTCGCCACTTAATTATTGAAAGAAATTAAGAAAACTTAAGATTTTCAAAAGATTTAAAATGGACTAAAAATCATTTCAAATACAAAGAGGGTTCGGGGGTTCAATTTACACTTCGAGAAGGGATTAGGCATTCGAAGTGTCTGATAACTCGCGGTTGACCAACGACTTGACTAAAACATTTGACTAATTTCAGAAAATTAATTAAGTAATAAAATCCATTTTTTTAATTTGGAAGGAAATAAACTAAAAGAGATTTCTAAAGAAAGTAACTCAAAACGCCAACAAATATCATGTTAAAAATGAAAAGATGAAGGGAAAAAAGTTATAAGGGGAAGAGGTTACCTTTTTGGGAGCAACAAGACTAGGACTATGACTTCAAAGTGATTCCACCACCGCAAGAGGAGCTTTATCCAATTCCGAAATGCTCTGAGGATTCAAACTCGAATAAAAGAAGAAAAAATTCTTTGTTATAGAGGATAAATCCTCTTTCTTTTAATGAAATCCCTGTTGTTTTAAAGTAGTAAACTAGTGTGTAAAAAAATTTCCCCAAAACGTTAAAGGAAGAGGAGTATATATAAGAAGAGAAAAGAACCGATTTAGGTGGGAAATCTTGTGCGGAAATCAATTTTGAAATTCAAATTGCTCTTGGAGGATAAGGTTGCTGACTCGATTGCGTACCAATTTCAACGGAATGAAAATGGTATCCGTCTGATTCTCGAGAGAAGGACGAAGAGACAAGAAGATGGAGATAGTTGGACGATTCGAGAATATTCTCGTACGAACAGATGAGGAAGAGGACAAGGGGACGCGTTGCTCGCGATTCAACACGCGATTTGGGTCACGTTTCTGGTTTCCATCTGGTTTGTTTCTTTACCGGTGCGTTGGTTGTTCTTGCGTGATGGAGACGAGGAAGATTCGGAGGGTTGGGGTCGTTTTGGTATTGCTGTTGAATGTAATGTTGTGGGCAGGGTTTCTTTTTGCCGAAAAAAGAATTGTACTGGGAATATTAGTATGGTGGGCTGAAGGGTTGCTGAATATTGAATTGGATTTGGAGTGGACTGGCTCATTTGGCCCAAAATTTGGTCTAAAAAAGAAATGAATGAATTGGTTAGGTTTTTGATAAAAGGGCTAGTGTTTTAATTGAAAATTTGGCCAAATTTGTTGCAATTATAGCCAATTGAGATTACGAATTTAACCAAATCGAGTTTAATTAATAAATACGGCTAAGATAAATAGTATTAATTAATTAACAGTCTTTTAAATCTTAACGAAATTAATAATTAACTGAAATATAAACTATTAATTAACTAAACTAATTAACCAAACGCTTAAGTAAAACTAAAATCTTTTTGAGACAATTCTTCAAATATTCTTAAAATATACTAATTATATACAAAATTATATATAAAAAATATATATTATTTTAAAATTATAAAATTGCTTAAAAATAACTTAAAAAACATTTGAATTTTTATAAAATTAATTATTCCAAATTGTTTGAAATTAAAGAAGCTCGAAAATTAATTTCTATCCTGGACGGTCAAAATTGGTTTTCAACAACTGTCCCTCGTTTGACTTGGATTGATGAAAGAAATTCGAGGCAAATGAAATTGACAAATCCAATTTCTACCGACCACATCTCCATTTCTAAGAAAAAAGCTTTGGTACGGACTTTAGGAATTATGGCCGAACCCTCGTATCACGTTTCCTACATATCTCAGGCTATATGAGAATTTAGGCTAGTTGTAGTTCGATACACTTGATTTAACACACGATTATGAAAGAATTCAAAAGCTATCCCGATATCGAACTATGAAGAGACCAGAATGCTCGGGAATAAGATTTAAGAGAGAATGTTTAAGTACAACTGAGTTTTCAACATTTATCCCGCCTACATATCCTTCAACTTGAGGAATCAACCTATTTGTAGTTCGACTCGATTGGTTGAAGAGGAAAATCTATTATGCTAGATAACCTTCGATTCAGGAAGAGTGACAAAATAAGTAGAATTATGAAAAAGAGGCTTGCAGCCTCTTAATCATGAATATGGTGCACTTCACACCATAATTAAGAACTTACACGGACATAATTTACAAAGCTCTAGGTGTATTGTCACTCAGATTAGAAAGTTTCCTCCGGTGAGAACCAAAATTTTTGGATGCAAAACCAAAACTGATAAACCCATAGAAAAACCCACATGCCTTCTAATAGGGGTGTGGTTTGATTGTGGTGGAAGTTGCTTCTCATATCGCGTCCTAAGATTTTGATACTCCTTTTCGGACTATGTCCCAATTCGCTGCTAAGTAAAAGTTCCACATTGTGCTGCATCCTTGTTGCTGTCATCCGAACCTGTGATTTGATTTGAGAATTCATCCTGTTGGATACTCTCGACAAAGACTAAAATAAATTTGTCAGTAGAAATTGTAATTGAAAAAAGTGGTAGCATCTCTTACGATACTTTTTAGTTACTTTCTCGCACATTTCTGCAGATACGCCATTGTCTTGGTGTTTTGAAGTCACTCTTGCACTTTCTAACACCATGTGTCCATTACAACTCATAATTTGCTGAGGATTTAGTGATGTCATTGCTTGTTTATGCATGACAAACTCCGATGATCTCTGAAACGAGCTAGATGTCTTAATAACAATCCAACTGTAACGAGGTGGATGCTCGATAATAGTCCAACTATAACGAGGTGGATGCTCGATAATGTTCCAATTGTAACGAGGTGGAAGCTCGATAATATTCCAACTGTAACGAGTTGGAGGCTCGATAATATTCTAACTGTAACGAGGTAGATGACTTGATGATTTTCCACTGTAACGAGGTTGATGGCTCGATGATTGTCCACTGTAATGAGGTGGATGCTCGTTAATGTTCCAACTGTAATGAGGTGGATGACTCGATGATTATCCAACTGTAACGAGGTGGATGGCTTGATGAATATCCAACTGTAACAAGGCGGAAGGCTCGATGATTATCCAACTGTAACGAGGTGGATGTCTCGATAATATTGGCTTCTAAAAAAATTCCACTTTGTGTTGCATCCTTTTTGATGCCGTCTGCACCTGTGGTTTGATTTGAGAATTCATCCTCTTGGATGCTCTCGACAAAGAATGAAATAAACTTGTTAGCAGAAACTGTAATTTATATAGAGAAGTGATACATTTTATCGTATTTGACACATGTTCTTTTCTATAAATGTATAAACGTTAGCCTCTATTGGTTTTGACATAGTAGATGATGACTTGATATGATGTTATAATGATGATGACTTTCTCGTCAGTGTTATATTGTTGATGAAGATGCTTCATTGATAGGATGATGATGCTCCATTTGTAGGATGATGTTGATGTCCCTCTGGGTGCAGTGGCAGATCTAGGATTTTAAGATCATGGGTGCTCACTTCTTAATATAAATGTATAATTATTTTAATTAAAGTGAAAATAAAAGGCTTATTATTAAAAATAAGACTTCTAGTCATAAGTTACCGAGTGAACTACGATTAATATTAATATATATATATTTAGAAAAAGAACCTTCTAGTAGTACGATTCTCGACGACCTTTCATATTTTGAAGATATTCAATAATTGTATCATATCGCAAATTAACAATTACAAATATTTACGCTTTGAAGTTTTAAAAGCTTAAGTTTTTTTGTTGTAATAAATGAGATATAGGAAATTTAAAAAGTGAAAAAATAAACTAAACAAAAAATTTAAGATTGAAATGTTAAGCGGAAAAAAGGGCGAAGATTGAAAAAAAGAAAAAAGAAGAGAAAATGTCTAGTAATATATGAAAGACGTTAGCAACAAAACTGAAAAAAGTTAATGCTTCAACCGAGATTCGAACCCCCAAACTCCCGCGTTCTGAGCGCTGGATATTCAGCTTCCAAACCAAAGCAGCTAAGACACCTTATTATTTCTGGGTGCTCAACTATTTAATATACTAGTTTTAAAAAAATTTCTGTCTAACTTTACGCATTACGCGTTGAGATCAGTGGGTGCTCGAGCACCCGAAACCTACAGCGTAGGTCCGCCCCTGTCTGGGTGATGACGTTGATGCTTCGTTGATAAGATGATGATTCTTCATTAATGATCCATTGGCAGGATGATGTTGATGTCACTCTGGGTGGTAACGTTGATGCTCTATTGATAGGATGTCGATTCTTCATTGATGATCCATCGACAAGATTATGTTGATGTCTTTCTGGGTAACGACATTGATGCTCCATTGATAGGATGATCATGCTCTATCGGTAGGATGATGTTGATATCCCTTTGAGTGATGACGTTGATGCTCCATTGATAGGATGATAATTTTTCATTGATGATCCATCGACATGATTATGTTGATTGTCCCTCTGGGTGATGACATTGATGCTCCATTAATAGAATAATGATATTCCATCGATAAAATGATGATGATGTCCCTCTGGGTAGTGGTACTATCTTATTTGATAGTGTTGTAGAAATGTCCCTCTAGGTGGTTATATTATCTCATTTGATAATACTGTAGAAATGTCCCTTGATGTTGAAAAATGTAATTCGATGTTGTTGTAGATGCATGTACATGTTGAGAGTGATGCTTTCACTTGTTCATAATTGAACATCTGTATTCATTGTGACTCATGCTTTGCTGGGAATTTGAACGAGGTGTTGTTGCTCGTATTCTGAACTGTATCTTTTTTCTTCTGAAAAACTTCAATGACTTTCCTGCATCCACAGAAAAGTTTTCAATTTTGGGGAGCTCCTCGCCCTTTTGACTTCTCCATATTCATTTAATGGAGGTATATGATGATCTTGAGGCGAACTTATAAACCTGCATCCACAGAAAAATTGTTAGTTTTTTAAAACAAAACTGATCTCTGTTGAATTCTTCAATCGCTTTCCCCTTGTTTTGCAATCTTCGGTTGATCACTCCGATCTCTTGCTTCTCAATAGACATAAAATGAAATTATACAACATATTTAATCTATAATTTTTTTTTAAGAAAAAGGAAATTTTCGAGAATTAATTCGGAAAAGGTCGTTGTCAAATGTCATGTCATGCATATCTTAAATGAACGTTCTTGGTTCGAAACGTTGGCGTGTCTGATAGCTTGTTCTGAAGAATTCAAAAGATTTTTAAATCTTTGAAAACTTCTAACATGGTCCTATTGAAATCTACTATAATTGATTTTTTTTGCAGTTGACTCTGAACTTCAACGGTGCCGGAGATTGTTGAAGTTGAGTATGAACTTTAACGATACCAGAGATCATTTGAAGTTAGCTCTAAACTTATAATCATGCTCGAAATGTTCAAAATTAACTACAAACTTCTGGTGATGCTTGAATAAATATTTGATGCCATCCTCAAAAATATTTGTCCAGTTAGATGTCTTGGAGTATCTCGAACTATTGATATATGACTTGTAGAATTTTTGAGACCCTCTCAAAAATTCTGTCCTAGTCGCAACTCACAATGTATCTTTAGTCTTGACTTGTTGGAGAGATCGTCTTCTTGAGAATTTTTGAGTCCCTCTCAAAAATTCTGTCCCAATTTCTATTATAAAGGAAAATAGAAATCTTATAGAAGGTATGACCGAATCGTTGTGGCTCCTACGTATCCCGTTGAGGCAGGAAACTCATCAAACGTAGTTCCCCTCTTGAGGACTAACAAAAATAGGAAATTTTACCAAGGAAATGACCGAGGCTGACATAGGCCGCCTACGTATCTCATTCTTGAGAATTCAGGTCAAACGTAGTTCAAACAAGAGATAATTTTTCTAACTAAGGAACTTTAAAACGATTACAAACAAACGATGTGATTACAGGGAAAGAAATAAAAGAAACTCTGAATCTTCAAACATAATAGCTTTTGATATCATCTGAGTCAGTTGGCAACTTGAGATGAATGTCTATGTTCAACCACAACATGTGATAAAAAAATGCATCAATGTATTTTGTAAGTAAACAGTTGAGTTCTCTTTTCCGAGCTTCTCTTAGATGGACCCTAATTTTGACTTCTTTGACACAATCATCTTTTTCTAGATTTACAGTTTTCGTCTCATCCAAATTCAACTTATCCTGATTCTCGAACTGTTTTAAATGTTTGACAAGGTGTTCGAATATCATAATCTCCTCGTCATACTCTTCAAAATTATCTTCATCTTTTCTTTATTCAGCTTGTGACATGACATGATATGGACAGGTTTAAAAAATTATTTTTACTGAAATCATAAACAAAGACTGTTACATAGAAGAATTAAAGCAAGCAAAATAAATTTTTGCAATAGAAGAGACTTTCATTGAAAATAAGGAAATACGATTTTTGGCTATGACCATGAGCCATTTTACCTTTCTCAAAACATTACGAGGGAAATTAAAACATAATTAGTTTAAATGACATAAAAGGTGGGTCCTAGGCTTCATTCAGACTACCACCGATTTTGAAAATAGCATAAAATTCATCTTTGTCTATCAAGATGAATGAGGAATCAAGAGCGGAGTGGAAGTCCAATTAAGAAATTGCTCCATTCGCTCGGCGTCTCGTATGCCTGGTGTCTCGATCATCTTCTTGGGCGCAACATCACCTTCTTCAAAAAGATTCCCATTTCCTTCTCCAAGACCGTCACCATTAGCATATTCCTCTACTAGAAAGGACATGCATAAAAGAGGCAAAGACTTTGGTGGAACATGATTAATCCCCTTCTTTTTCTAACCCTCTCTTGACACTAAAGCAAAAGCTTGATGGGGTGTCATGATCATGAAATTGAGTTTCTCACTTATGCTCGGAGAAGCTACAACTTTCTTAAGGTTGTCAGGACCAGCCAAAACTATCGTCTATGCCGTGCACCACTCCTTCTCCGTCTCTATCATGTTGATAGTGACGCCTCCATGGTTTTGCAGAGGATTACTGTAGACGTTAGGTGCGGCGGTCTGGAGAGTGACCACTTTCTGATCGCTCAAGTCTAAGATCTTGTGCTTTAACTTAATACAGTCTTCAGTATCATGCCCAACACTATAGAATGATACGCACACCTTCGATCGGCTCGGTAGAACCTAGAACTAGTATCGATTGGCTTTGGCTTAATCAGATGAATAATACCTGCCACAGTCAATTACTCAAACAACTTCGTTCGACTTTCAATGAGAGGCGTAAAATTCCAAGAAGGTTTCTTCTCGAATCTCGGACAAGGAGGATCATAATGGCCTTGTTGAGGTGGAAGCATTTGACGATAATTTGGGGCTTTTTGACGGGGAGGTGCTTGATACTTTGGGTCAATCATGTTAATAGTGAATCCTCCACGATTCAACACTGAAGCACCATTGACATTGGAAGTGACAGTTTGAAGAGTGACAATTTTTTGATCAGTCAAGTCTTGAATTTTATGCTTCAAGTTGATGCAATCCTCAGTGGCATGTCCAACACCTCCTAAATGGTAAGCACAATGAAAATCGGGCCTGTAAAGTCTAGAATTGACATTACATTTTTTGGATCAATTGTTTGTATTAGACCAGCTGCTTTCAATCTATCAAAAAGCTGTGTTCGACTTTCAACCAAAGGAGTAAAGACTCGAGAAGGTTTCTTCAAAAATTTCTAACAAGAAAGATTGTAATTGTTTCGTGAAGATGGAGGTACTTGGTGGTAACTTGGAGGATTTTGGCGAGTAAGAACTAGCATTTGAAAATCTGAATATTGTGGTGTTTGGTAGCTAAGAGGGTAATTCTGGTAATTTGACAATGAGACTTGGTAGCTTGATTGAAAATTTTGGTAATTTGTTAATGGAGCTTGGTAATTTTGATAATTAGGTGGTGGAGCTTGGTAATTTGGTTGGATGTGGTAAGGATTTTGCGGAGCTAAAGGGTAGGTTTTGGATGGTAAAGTCTTGCGAACATTGAGACCGGCATGCCTCTTTGAATTTTGGCTCAATTCAAATGAGATAGAGGAAACATCTTCCCTCTTCCTCCTCAATGGTCCCAAGGATTCATCTTGGGGAGTCATTCAGATGATTTTTCCGGTCTTCAATAGCTTCACCAATTTTGACTATCTTACGGAACTATTCTCCTAAAATGAGCAACATCATATTGTAGTACTCCGGCTCTTGAATGCGCACGAAGACTTCAATAATTTCTTTCTCGGTCATGGGAGGTCTAACCCTTGCAACCTCTCTTCTCCAACGTTAGGCATACTCTCGATAGCTTTCAGTAGAATTTTGTTTGATACTCTCCAAAGAGTATCGATCAAGAATGTTCTACATTGTAACCAAACTTTTTAATGAAGTCTTTAGCCAAAGCGTTGCAACTTGGCCATTGCTTGGTTTCTTTAGAAATAAACAATTCCAAAGCTTCACTTTTTAGACTTTGACTAAAAAGTCACATTAACAAAGCTTCATCTTTCCCTACTCCCACAAGTTGGTCACAATGAGCCCTCAAAAGAGTCAAAGGGTTTTCAACTCCACTAAATGTGTCAAATTTTGGTACTTTAAAACCTTCTGGAAGCTCCAAATGTGGATGAATGCACAAATCTTCATAATTCAACCCCACAATGTCTAGGGTGTAATGAAAGTCCTTTATTGCGTTCAAAACTTTCTCTTTGATGCTTTGCTAAGTCTTTTCTTTTATGACCTTCCACTCATTCTCCTTCTTCTTGAGTTCAAAATGTGGGGTAAATGGAGGGTATGATTCTGACGATATTGGAATATGAAAAATGGTTTTTAGAGGTATAAATTGAATAGTAGGTGGGTTTTGAACAATTTGAGTAGGGATTTGATGGACCGGAGGAAAATTCTGAAGATTATTGGCATTTGGATTTTGAGGAGTAGGCAACTTTTGGTGTGAGGAGCTAGCATGATATGGGTTAGGGGTGGTTAAGTCGATGATGGGGGTTTTGGAATCGTAGAGGTGGACAAATTGTTTGGAAGATGTTCAGATGTTGGATTCGAAGTAGGAAAATGTAGTGGAGGCCTTTCGTTGTCTAGAGTAGGAGTGTTGGCAACAATAGCCAGATTCGTCAAATCTCGGGTCCTATCCATTTCAGTCCTCATTTCAGCAATCTGTTGGAACAATTTTGCAATCAACTTGTTCTGTTCATCAATGATGGGGTCATTCACAGTAATTTCGGTCAAATCAGTGTTTTCAGCATTTTCAACCACTTTTTGTTTGCCTTTTGACAAACAATGGTTGGAGAAGAAATCTTTGTGGTCTTTAAACCTTGTGAAGTATGGATGTTCTGCCATTTTCTCAACACAGATCAATTTTGAGTATCTGACAAAGAAAAATAACTCAAAAGATAATTCTGTTAGTCTATGTAAATGATAAATAATACAAAATATCACATACATAACTGCAAACACAGTAGAGTTGTTCCACTTGAAGATAAACTAGCCCACATATATAGAGAAATGACTAAATAGACAGGACTTTGTCTATTTGATTTTGAGCTTAGTGAATAAGAAATTTCGGCTTGAGTCGAGACAAAGTCAATTGTATGTTTCATTGTCGTACTTCTGATTTTCGATTCAGATGTAACTCTAATTTCATTGTAAGAGTTGAAAAAGATAGAATTTCTCAAAAATGAGGACCGAACCTTGAAAGGCTACCTACGTATCTAACGAAGGAGAATTCAGGTCCTACATAGTTCGACTGGCTTAGGATGACAAATTTTTTCTAATATAAGAGAGGAAGATTTGAAAAATGAAGTTCGAATTTTGTTGGGAAACTAAAGACTCGAAGAGTATTTGGATGCACTTTTGATAGTTGATTAACGTTTCAAGGACACTTAATCTAGTTCTAAGCGTCAACGATCATTAGTCAGTATAATAACCCAACTAAATGAGTTGGGGTCGATTCCCACAAGGAGTGGTACGTGTTTAAGATTCAAGAGTAAAGTATGAATGTGTTCAAGTCAATCATATGAATAAACATTTACGAATAAAAACATAATTCAAATTAATGGGTGACACGAATGTCAAATAAAGGGGGTTTTGGTTTTAACTATCAGCTACAACAATAGCAACTAATACGAAGATAACAATGGAGAGACAGGTTCTTGGGATGTGATTCAATTACGTACTATTATAGACGAACGGGTAGTTGCAACTATTAGAAAACAACTATAAATTAGTGAATAAGCAAGACTTTAGAGGGGATAAACTTTCTCTTGAACAATTTACCCTGAATCAATTCGGTTTCTCTCAAACACCAACAATCATGCAAATAAGAACAACTTACGCTTTAGTCCATTCACTCTCTCGAGCTGAATGTGTGGAAAAGGGTTTAGGATTCACTCCCTCGAGCTGAACCCATGACAACCCAATACCCACAAACCATCAATTCAGTAATCTTGGTTTTAAGACCTCTCTCTTGAGCAAGCCAAAAACACGAAGGTAGAACTACATTTGCAACTGCAATTCTTTAATTTAAACCACAATTACTGTTTGAAATCACTTCTAAACAACACTTACACTAAAAATTAGCAGCACCCATTAGCTAAATCAGCCCATAATCACATAATCACACCCCAATAATTGGGGATTTAGCTAGACATCATAAAAAATAAAAATCGTTACCGAATTGTGTTTCCATCAACTGGGTACGATTAATTTCGTGTTTACAAAGGTTTAAATTGAAGAATCTTGAAGACCCACTTTCAATTTCTCAAAAATGGAAAGTTTTAATTCTTCAAAGCTAAGGAAAACTTGTCTCCCAACTTAGAGTTCAAAAATAAAAATACTTGATAATGATAAAAGCTAAAATCTAATATCTCCTCCCCTTTCATTAATGTTAAAAAAATGTATTTATAGTTGCCAAAAATATGTTTTGAAGGACAATTCGGTGCAGTAGGTTGGGCTCACCGATCAGCTTGACAATCAGCTCTTTGACCCATTTCATCGCCTTTTTGCTTTGGCCTTCACCCTCCTCAAGGTTTGTAACTTTGGGCGATCTGACACTGCATCGCGGAACCACTCGGCGCCACGCCGGCTGCTCCTTTCTCTCGTCAAATTGATTTTCTCCTTCACGGTTTGGCACACTGGAACTTTAGGCGAGATGGTGGTCATTCGGCGACTCGCCAAAGGGACTTGGCAATCACTAGGCATTCATATCTTTCTTCGTTTAGCTCGCTTAGTTCCTTTTTGCAAACTAGTGTCTATGCTTTGTTCCTCAATCCAAATACCTAGAAATCAAGGATTTTACATCATTTATTGGCATAAAATAAGCATTTGAGGGCACTAAATCTATACAAATAATACCCTAAATGAGTCCAAATCGTGGACTCATCAACACCCCCAACTTAAACTTTTGCTTGTCCTCAAGTAAAACTCAAGTTCAGCAGTTCAAAAAGGATGCCTCAAATAGTGTTACACAAGACTCAATCATGAATGCACACAACAAGACTCAATCTACTCATGCAAGGATCAATTATGCACTCAAAGATTCAAGTTGTGACTCACTATTATCAAAGATTCTCAAGTTCACAATACTTGCTTCAAATACAAGTTCAAGCTCAACAAAGGTACTCAAATGCCCTCACACAGAGATGATTCCACATTCACACACAATTTTTTCAATAATTTACAAACTTTGGCCACCCCATTTCTTTTTGCAACTTTATTTCAAAACTTTTTCATTCTTTTTCTTTTTCCTTCTTCTTTTCTTTTCTTTTCTTCTCCTTTTTTTTGTGAAGAGGGGTTCTATCTTTTTCAAAATCATGGGTCAAAGGGGACTTCTTTGCACTTCTTGATTTACCTTCTCTTTTTACCACACCCACAACTTAGGTTTTTGGCCTAAGTTAGCTATTCAAACAAACTACATTCCATGAGGATTAAGGGTGAAGGGATAAGAAAGGTCACAATTTCATCAAGTTTCATCCAAGGAAAGGCTAAGGCTCAAAAGGTGTTCAAGCAAAGAGCACACTCACAAGGTAGTCCACAAAAGAGGTATAATGTCAAATGGGTTCACTCTTTAAAATTGTTGCCTAAGATCATTTCAAGAGCTTGCATTACTTAGTCAACCGGACCAACGGAGAAAATTCTAGGTGTCATCACACATGGTTCACGATAAGCTCATCAAACAAGGCATTGACACCAATGTCAAACAAGATTCCACACTTTCGCTAGTGTGCAATGTTCATCACTAGAGACTCAATTTAGTAATCACCTAGTCATAACGAGATGCCAAAAGTTCACATATTGCCTATCCAACTTCATTTGGCCTCAACGTAGCTGCACATTCATTTTTGTTCGATTATGAGCACTATTCAAGTCACCGATATTGATCAAGACCGATACTCAAATTTGCAAAAGAACAACCACATTTAAACACGATAAGAGGTGGCACAAATGTTTTTTTCGGAAGGGTCCAAAAATCATTTACATTTAAAATAAGGAGCCACAAGCTCAAACATCCACAAAAACAGTGCCAAAACACAATTTATAGCACAAAACCCAATGTATAAACAAAATAATAATCACAAGAGGTAGGTATGGAAATACTTCACCCCACCACAAATAAAAAGCAATTTGTCCTCAAATGTAATAAACATCCAAAAATCAATAAAAATGACACAGAAGGAGGTAAAGAGGGATCCTGTCGACACAGTCGCTCAATCTGTTGGGGTATCAATGCCCGTTATATCACTCTAAATCCTGGGCCTCAGTGCCCAGAGTCATCTCAGAAGTACCAGATCCACTAGGGCCTGCCAAAGGTATGTTTGCCAAAGGTATGTCTGCCAAAGATGTCTGCACAACTGCATCTACCATGGCCTCCTCAGTCTCCGTAAGGCCCTCATAAGAAGACTTCTCAGCAACCTCAAGCATCTCCTCAATTGTCTCAGCCTCAGACTCTAGATCATCTACCTCCTCAACTCGAACATCATCTCCGGTGGTAGCTGGAGGCATATCTGGCTCAACTTGCACATCTGGGATCTCTACCGTCCCGAAAATCATAGACATGTCGGTGGACTTCAGCTGGTCCACATCTCTCCTCAATGCAGCAATAACGGCCTTTAGGGCTGTCACCTCCTCAGTAACCCCTTGGTCACGCTTGCACACCGCTATCCTAGCCGCAAGGGCATCAATGGTAGCACTCAAAAGTGTCACAACATCAACGAAGGCTGTCTGAATCATGCCCGGGATGGAGGCCTCAAGGCTGGCAGCACGACGATTAACAAAATGGGCTAGCTGTCCCATCCGTAGTAATGCAGCCTGAGTGAGTGGAGGTCGGCCAACAGCAGCAACAACAATACCAGATCTAGATGGCAATGAAGCAGCAGAGGAACTAAGCATAATAGAAAGAGCAACATTAGATGTACCTAAAGGCCCAGGGGTCGGAGTACGCAAAGGTACCTCTGCAGGTAGTGCATCTGTATCCAGAGCAGGGGAAGTGTCCACCGGGGATCCCTTTCTCTTCTCTGTCTCATCCTTCAAGTAATCCGCCTCAATCCTCTGAATGTCAGTAGAAGATGTGGGAATCACTTCCACATCCTTCTTCTCATCTCTAGGTACCCGAGCTCGTCTGCACAACTCGGTGATCAACACCAGAAAAGGAAGGGATGTCTGGCACTGCTTGGCCCTCATAAGCATCTCTTGTGAAGTGATCATCCCCAGGTTCAGCCGTGTCCCATTAATAATGCACCCAAGATAGGCTGCTTTGGCGTGGCGGAGAATTGACTCATTCTGGGATGGCATGATGGTACTGCTAATGAAACCGAACCAATACCTCGTTGCGACATTGAGGTCCTTCTTTTCAATGGCTGTCCCAACCTCAAGCCACTTTGGGAGTACCGTCTGATATCAAAGTAGCCAACCACTTCTTCATGTTTTCCAAGGTCTTTGTCCTGATCTTGTATTGACAGTCATCCTCAAGTCTCGTTGTACATTTTAGGACTGCATTGATAGCATCACTATCACATTTCACTTTTATGCTCCTGACAACCACATAGTCTACCGGCTTGAACTTGGCGGCCGACTTCTTCCCTTGGGGCACTAGGGGTCCATAAACGGTGTAGAACTCCCGGACCCAATTTGGAACATAAGGGCCACAGGGTTTAGTGAACAGCTGGAACTTGTGGGACCGTAGGCAACTTATGACCTTCGGATATCGGTCAATGACACCATCAGTAGACAACCTTTTCTCCTCTATGATGGTCGTCAATCCTTTAGTCTTCAGTCGATTCATAGACCGGGGAGGAGGACCCTGTACCGGTGGTGCTAGGACCATGACCTGTGCTGGAACAAGAGAAGGAGTAGTGGCCTGGGATGTCCTGATCCTAGACGGATCATTCAGCCTCTTTGAACGTAGCTCCGCTCTTTGGGCTGCTAGTAGCTCATCCTCAGGCTCAAAAGTGTCAGCCTGATGCTCCTAGTGGTCACCCTTACTCTCAGAAGTGGTGAGGTGAGTGGCATAGATGCCGTCACTATCGGAGCTGACCTCTGGTGACTCAGGTGCAGGTGCCTTGCCCTTTCCTTTTCCCTTCCCACCTGTTGTGGGAAGTTTGGTAGCCTTAGAAGTGGATGCAACTGCATACTCGTTGAACTTTATTCCCTTGGCCCTCTTGCGGGGCGACATGTTTATACCGGCCACTTTTGGTCTAGCCATATCTGTAAAAATATCAAAAAGAATTAGGAACAGTTCAAGCAATATGCACAAAAAAATAGTTGCAGACAAACTCGCCGATAGGCTTGGCTAATCGCTGAATCTCTTGGGCGAGCCAGATCGGATTCGCCGAAAGGATTAGCTCAAATTTCCTAGAAAAATTGGCATGTCAGCGATGGGAAGGGCCTTTTGGCGAGTAAGGACTTGCCCGCTAAAAGTTACAATTCATTTTAGGGGTTAGGGACGTAGACATGGCGATCAAGAAGGACATTTGGTGAGTCGCCGAGTTCACTCAGGCTTCTCACTGAAAGTTACAAAATCCAAACTTAAATTTTGCTTGCAATTAAAGGAGATCTAGGGGGATTCGGCGAACCATCGAGTGGTTCGGCGAGCTCGACCCAACTCGCCAAACTGCCTAACGTGCCTACTTTCAACCCAACTTCCAAAATTTAACCCCGCAGCCCCCGAAAACAAAATCAAGACATGCACTCCTTCAATTAAACCAAGAACGACGTCAACCGCTACATCATTGGGAAAAATATGTCATTTGGCACAAATGCGGGTTACTCAAACTTCAACCAACTAGACCCAACAACACTTTAGCACAACCGAAGAATTTTAATCAATTTTTAGGCACAAAATATTCAGGAAACTAACAATATGGGCAATTACGGCATGATATTCAAATTAGAAGAGGCACACACATACACAATTATGATCAAAGAGGCCCAAAACACATCATTAAGATACGAACAATTTCAAATGATTAAAAATTGCTAAATAAGAATTCGGGGTTCAGAAAACCAACCTTAGAAGCCGAATTAATCAATTGAAATGCTAGGCGGAAAAGAAATCCAACTCCGAACACACAATCGATGACTAAAAACTAGTAATAATGCAAAAATATAGGAAAATAAAGTGCGGGTGTGAGTTTGGAAAGTTGAAAAGTGAGGGAATGTGAAAGATTTGAAACTTTTGAACTTTTGGCCTTTAAAACCGTCCAGTTCTCGCCCATTCGGCAACATAAGTTTTACTCGCTGACCCACTCGGTGACACACCGAGTGAGCACTTACTTCGCTGAGTTTTGTAGGACCTCCAATTTATGTTGGGGTTCAAACGGTGGACTAAGTCGCGATCGCCGACATGTTTGGCGACACGCCAATTTTCTCTTGGGCTCATCGAGTTTTACAGACTAAACTCTTAGAATTCATTGAGTCCAACGACGGTCCAAGTTGGGCTCGCCGACCTCTTCGGTGAGTCACCGACTGGACATTTGCTTTCCAATCTGCACCTTTCAAACAGATTGCACACTTTAACCTGCACAATCAACACACAATTATTTCAAAATAAAAAAGAAAGCAAATAAAACTTGGGTTGTCTCCCAAGCAGTGTCTTAGTTAACGTTGTGGAACGACGCAAGTCCTCACTCAAACTTTATTCTTGGGGTTGGCCATAGTATGACTAGGCAACCCTTTTCTTGGCCTTGGGTAGAGATGAGAAGGGTCTCAAGTAGATGGATAGATCTAGAGTGAAAGGCAGTCATCTGATTTAATGTTTCGACATTCTCCTTTATCTCTTCCAACACTCTACCATGCTCATTGACTTTTTGGAGAATGATTAAGAGTATTTCTTTGACACGTCTACCCTCATTGTCCTTAGGCTTTCTCCACTCATGAGGGGTATATATCTATCTTTCCTTTTGTACTGGACTTCATCCTCTAATATCTTTTTGGCCAACTCATCTAGCTGAGTTAAATAGTGTGGCCAAGTCTTGGTCCTTCTCTGTCTCCTTGTTGGTCTTAGCCACACAATCACGGAGTTGGGCTGCTGTTTCATAGGGTTGTCGTATCAAACAACGCGAAGAGAGTTTATCAGCCACTCTTCTATTTTCAGGACCAAGGCCTCTGTAGAAGCATTCCAGAAGCATCGTAACTGGAATTCCATGAGTTGGGCACTGCTGCAAAAGTTCCTTAAATCTTGGCCACAACTCATGAGTAGTCTCACCTTCCAATTGTTTGAAATTTAGGATTTTATCCCCAATAGTCATCAATCTCAAAGGAGGGTGGTCCATTGGGTCACCGTTGCTACAAGATATTCTCTAATCCTCTGCTAAACAACCAACACACAAACCAAAACCAAAAGTAAGTAGATTCAACTACAACTAACAAGAACAAAATTCAGCTTAACCAACACCACTCCCCGACAGCAACGCCATTTTGATTAACGTTTCAAGCACACCTAATCCAGTTCTAAGCGTCAATGATCATTAGTCAGTATAATAACCCAATAAAATGAGTTGGGGTCGAATCCCACAGGGAGTGGTACGTGTTTAAGATTCAAGAGTAAAGTACTAATGTGTTCAAGTCAATCATAGGAATAGACATTTACGAATAAAAACATAATTTAAATTAATGGGTGACACGAATGTCAAATAAAAGGGGTTTTGGTTTTAATTATCAGCTATAACAACAACAACTAATACGAAGATAACAAAAGAGAGACGAGTTCTTGGGATGTGATTCAATTACGGGCTATTATAGACAAACGAGTAGTTGCAACTATTAGAAAGCAGCTGTAAATTAGTGAATAAGCTAGACTTTAGAGGGGACAAACTTTCTCTCAAACAATTTACCCTGAATCAAGTCAGTTTCTCTCGAACACCAACAAGCATGCAAATAAGAACAGCCTACACTTTAGTCCATTCACTCTCTCGAGCTGAATTTGTGGAAAAGGGTTTATGATTTACTTTCTCGAGCTGAACCCATGACAACCCAATACCCACAGACCATCAATTTAGTTATCTTGATTTTAAGACCTTTCTCTCGAGCAAGCCAAAAACATGAAGGTAGAACTGCATTTGCAACTAGAATTCTTTAATTTAAACCACAATTACTGATTGAAATCACTTCTAAACAGCAATTACACTAACAATTAGCAATACCCATTAGCTAAATAACTCCATAATCACATAATCACACCCCAAGATTTGGGGTTTTAGCTAGACATCATAAAAAGAAAAAAATCGTTACCAAATTGTGTTTCCATCAATTGGGTACGATTAATTTTATTTTTAAAAAGGTCCAAATTGAAGAATCTTGAAGACCCACTTTCAATATCTCAAAAATGGAAAGTTTCAATTCTTCAAAGCTAAGGAAACTTGTTTCCCAACTTAGAGTTCAAAAATAAAAATACTTGATAATGATAAAAGCTAAAATCTGATATCTCCTCCCCTTTCCTTAATGTTAAAAAAAACTTATTTATACTTGTCAAAAATACGATGCGAAGGACCATTCGGCGATGTAAGTCGGGTTCGCCGATCCTACCTTTGCCCCATTTCATCGCCTTCTTGCTTTGTCTTCAGCCTCCTCAAGGTCTGTAACTTTGCGCGATCTGACACTGCATCACGGAACCACTCAACGACTCAACGACTCACCGACTACTCCTTTCTCTTGCCAAATTGATTCTTCTTCAGGGCTTGGTACACTGGAACATTAGGAGAGATGGTGGCCATTCAACGACTCGCCAAAGGGACTTGGCGATCACCAGGTCTTTATTTCTTTCTTCTTTCAGCTCGTTTCGTTCCTTTTTGCAAACTAGTGTCCATGCTTTGTTCTTCAATCCAAATACTTGGAAATCAAGGGTTTTACATAAGTTATTGGTGAAAAATAAGCATTTGAGGATACTAAAGCTATACAAATAAGGCCCTAAATTAGTCCAAATCATGGACTCATCAATAGTGACTTGATATTTGTGCTTAGGGGTTTCTAGAAAATTTTCAAAACGAGTAGGCTAGAACATGTTCAAATAAAGCAACATATATATCCACACAAGCAGTTATAACACACAAACAATTATTGCACGTTTTAAACAAATATGTAACCCTTTTATGCCAAGGGTAGGCCTAACAATTTGAAGAATGTATAACGTCATTTGAAATATTCCATTGCCCCAAAACCCAAATTTATAGAAGTTTTACGAAAAATAACTCAATGGGGGATACATAATAGGGAAAATGGGATACAAAATAATCAGTTCAGTGCAGGGGTACAATCCTAAACTATGCTTCCATGGAAGATCCTTCGCTCTTGATTTTTTGTCATCTCCGAATGTCCACGCTTTTGTTTGGAATGCTAATGTGATTCTGATTTGACTAAAAAAAACTCTTAAACTCCCAAGCCCAAGAGAATATGTTCTGGCAAATGACGTATACATCCTTCAAATTTAAACTAATAAGTATGATTGTCTTTTTATTGACCAATGGGCCAAATAGACCCAAGGTGAGCTTCTAATGGGCCCAACACGCCTTGGGTGTTGGATCAACTTAGTTAAAAATGCACTAAATTTGGGATTTAGTTTTGCTCTACGCTAGTTGACTAAGAGTGGCATTTGAAACACCGGATACCAAGCAAACGACTTAGGCTGGAACTCACGACAACCAATGAGTCCGGCGAACCAATAAATTGCCAATCATTCTGAAAAAGGGTTGAGTATAAAAAAAGCCCGGCTGCGGTTTCACAAAACCGTTCTTTAATATACTATATATATGTTGGAAAATGCCATGGATGGAAATGAAAGTTTATAGCAATTTAAACAAGTAAAGCATATATAAGCAACTCAACAATTAACAATAAATAGCCAAATAGTCAAATCATTATGGTTAGAACTTAATTAAATCCCTAACAGAGTCGCCATTTCTGTTTATTAAAAAATAGAACTAAAAGACTAAGTTTTTGAAAATCAAATTAACTTTTATAAGAAAAAACCATTTTTTACAAGAGACTCACCAATTAATTTTTGAAAGAGATAAAGAAAACTTAAGATTTTCAAAAGATTTAAAATCGACTAAAAATCATTTCAAATCCAAAGAGGGTACGAGGGTTCAATATACACTCTGAGAAGGGATTAGGCATTCGAAGTGTCTGCTAACTCGTGGTTGACCAACGACTTAACTAAAACATTTGACTAATTTCAGAAAATTAATTAATAAAATCCATTTTTTTATTTAGAAAGAAATAAACTAAAAGAGATTTCTAAAGAAACTAACTCATATATTCACAAGACCACTAATAAAATGATTCATAAATAAAAATATTTCAATTTTAACATAAAAAGAAGAAATATCTTTCTTTTGGGGATTTAATAAAATAAAAACCGATTCAAATAAAAGGGTTAGAGAGTTAATACAACTAAATAAATAATAATAAAAAGAGGACAATAAAGGAGAGGCGAAATCAGATTTGGGCTTTGGCCCAACCTGTCCTAAGTCTAAAGTTTACCCCAAAAATAATGGACTTTGGCCCATTTTAATTAAAATCCACTGCTAGCCACTTTTGGGCCCATTTTCGCCTGAACCTGCTAGAATAAAGAGATTGGGCTTTATCCCCCTTTTCTGCCTTTGAGAGTTTGTGTATACATTCAGCGTATACAATTGTATACAACGTGCATACAACATCTGAAACCTATATGCGTTGATACACAACCCATTTCAGGACCTCCAACACATGTATTTTTTTTATTTCAGCCATGTACTTCTGTATTACGAAATTGGGCCTTGTATTTCTACATTTGAACTATATATCAGTGTATGCATGCCGTATGTAACATGTATACATCCCCCATTTTCTCCTCTTCTTCGCTTGTTCATCGACACTATTGCTGGTTGACTTAAAAGGAGAACAATCAATTGGGCCTCCATGGCCCACCAGAAATGCAAGAAAACTAGAGTCCGTGGTAGACTCAAGACAAGATTCACAACAAAAAGAAAACAAAATAAATTAGCATGCGTAAGAAAATTTTCCAATAATTAACAAAGGAAAATGCACAACCATAATCAATTCACATTGATGGAGAGCTTAGGTTTTTATCCAAATTAGATAACAGAGATATCAATTTATTATATATGTACAGGAAAGTCAACACCATAATAGAGAAAAGCTAATCAAAGACAGAAAACTAGCCTAGCAACACATCACATTACGAAGAAGTAGATCAAAATTCATATATAAGAGGAAACAAAATAAATTTAAAAAAAGGAAAGAGAAAGAACCACAAAACACAAGGACTCTAACCCAAATTGGTAGCAAACTTAACTGATTTGGTCATTTATAATTAAAACAAAGAAATCAATATCCAAGCAAGACAGCATAAATTATGGCTTTCTATAGCTTTAAACTAATATATATGTAAATGCCAACAACAATATAAAAATAAAAATAAGATAGCTTCTAGCTAATATCAGCATGAGGTCACAATTGTAAGCCAATGATTTATTAGATCACAATAACCAAATTCAAAACATCGCTTAAGCTAAATCAATAACATAACACATTTTATCAGCAAGAGGAGTAACAAAATTCAAACGCAAAAAATAACAACTTTGTATTTCCTTTAATGCTGGACACTGAAAATATTTAAGAACAACTACATGTAACCATAACAAATCAGACAACAAAGGAAAAAGAAGGTTAATAACAAATAGCAACAACACAATCGAAAATCCAAAACTTCAAAACATGTAACACCCTGGAAATTAGTAGGCTAAACTAGAGCTTGACGTGAGGGTTAGAGTCATGAATATAACTCCCCGTACCTAAAATAGAGGTTTTCGTGTTACAACGTCAAGGTACCAACCCTCAAGAACCAATTAAGTTCTCTTGAGGAAGACCCCTAGAAAAGTGTACCCAAAACAGTGACCACGAAAGAACCCACGCCCCATGGGTGGGTCCAAGGGAGGTTCCGTGGTTGGCCAAAAACCTGCAGTCACCAACCCACGCCCAACTAGCACGGGCCGTGGGTCAAACCATGCCACGTGGTCGGGATCTCGTAGGTGAGGAAGTGAGTGGTTTTAAGAGGTTAAGTTGGGATCTAATGGAACTTTTCAGAATTAATTAAGTATTAAGTGACATCGTTTTACCCTAGTTTAGACCACATATATAAATACATTAGATCCTGATTTAAGTCATTTCAAAATCATTATTTCTAAACCCCCAAAAGAAACCCAATTCCCTCTAAAAAATCCTCTCTGTAGAAAGAAGAAGAAGAAGAAGAGGGTCAAGCTAGGTCAAGTCAAGACTCCATTGTTTCAAGCTTGGTAGGATTTTTAATCAAAGTATGATGGCTTATTCATTCATGGATTCCTTTCACCCATGAAGCCCCCATGTTTCCTCAATTTCGAAGAAGATTTCCCCAAGTCAAACTAGTGTTTCTACTAATGTTATGGGTTATGATCTAAAAGAGTGGATTATGATTGTTTATGATCATTTATAATTGTTTATGATGGAATTGCACGTTTTTAGTATGATTATACATGTATTCTTTCTTAACTTATGATTCTAAGGTGAAATTAATATAGTTTTGTTTTATGTCATGAAAGGGAGAATTGAGGGATTCGATGTGATCTTCTAAAATTGATGAATTACTTTATGAATTGATTCTGATTAGGTCATCTAGACATGAATTGCTTAAGAGTAAAGCTTATAGACATGAATTGAGTGGATTAAATCATATATGATGAATTATGATTAGTAGTGTTGAGATTGAGACATCATGATGATATATGAATAGAATTGCTAAAGAATGAGGCATGTGATTAGAATGTCTTGAATCCTAGGTATATGAGATGATAGGAAGAAATAAAGCTTTAAGAGTAAGGTGTGTAGTATGAATATGATCTCTAGGCTTTGAGAGTAAAAGCTAATATGATGAACTAGGATTGTTAAGGCCTTGAGAGTGAAGCTTATATGATAATGGTAGACTATTAGAAATAATTGTTGTGTCAAGACTTTACCCACCTAATCTACCTCATAAATATTTGAATGCATGAAGTGATAGAATCACATGAGTTAGGATGATATCCATGTCTAGTGCTTGAATCCTAGGTGTGTTGATTGAAAGTATGTTTTGAACCTCAAGGAGGTGAAATATGAGATTATGCATGTTTTCACGAAATTTATGTATATACTTTAAGAACACTTTGAGAGTGAAGTGTTTATGATTATGATGTAGTTGTTGTGTTGTTGAAAGGTTATTCTCATATACACACTTATGTATGATTATGATATGATATGAATGTTTTCCCACAGTAAAATGATTCTAGGGTTGAAAGGCTTTCTCACCTATTGAATATATATGAAGACATGTATGGTGAAATGTTATTCTCACGCATGATCTATGAGTTATCTTATGAATTATGTTGGATTGAGTGTCAAGACATTCTTCCTTAACTATGAACTAAAGTCAAGACTTAATATGTAACCCATGGGAATTAATGCTTAGCACCGAGTGAATATTGTATATGAGATAGAAGGTTTTATGCCAGTTGAGTCTGGCTACCTATTGAAAGCTTTTACAATAGTTGAATCTGGCTTCCCAAGTATGTGTATCATGAGATGGAGACCTTTTACCTTAGTTGAGTTAGGGTTTCTAGCAGCAATCTTTTTATCCCATAAACTACGTGCCCCCATAGGTTACTTAGCTAATGGATCCACCTAAGCTAAGAGTATGGTTCTACTTTAGGAAAGTAGAGTAACCCTTTTCGGTGTGGGTAACACTAGATTCCATGTTAAGCTCACTTGGTCTATGTCAGTTAAGTCTTATTCCCACAACAAGAATATGAACATGAATAATGAACCAAGATTACTTCAAGGAAGTATTGTAAGTATGTTTATACATGAGATTGATTGTATGATATATGCTTAGGTCAAATGGTTGCTATAGTTGCCTTCCTTGATATGTTTGACTAAAGGTGAATGTTCTCTTGTTTATGAAACATAAGCTAAGGATAAGATCAAAAGATGATGTATATGAAAGAGGGACTAAAGTGGTTTACTTAGCATGGGTGAGATTTATGGGGTCTTATTCATGCAATGCACAAGTATGCTTTCAGGTTACTTATGAAGTATTCTCTTATATCATTATGATTTAAGTGTATTAACCATGCTTATGACTTATGTGATCAAGATGCATTAATTATGCCTATGACTATGTTGTTACCTCTTATGCTAATGATTTATATTATGGTCTCTTATGCCTACAACCTATGCCTTATGTTGATGTCTCTTATGATTATGGTATATGTCTTATGTTGACTAGCTATCTTATTTATTACTTTATGGTACTAAATCATAGTCTTGCCTACATTCTTATCAAATATAGGGTTCGGCGATAATGACTTACATTCCCGTGGCTAGGATCTAAGAAGAGCAAGCAGGTGAAGATTTGGTGAGTCCTAATAGCATCGAGGATTTTACCACCTTTCCTTTACGTATTTATTTTTAATTGAGAACTTTTGTATGGGATGTGTCCTAAAGACTTTCATGTATTAGATGGTTTGAGACAATGTTAAAGAGTTTTGCTTCGTTTTATGAGACTGCGATTGTATTGGAAAAACATTTTAAATTTTTGGACCATTTTCTATTATCTTATGTTATGATATGCTAAGGGGCTTGAATGAGACTTCTTGGAGTCTTGTATGCCTTGTTACATCTAGGGGTACCCCTAGGTCGTGACAAACTTGGTAATCAGAGGACAAGGTTTAGAATGGTTCTAGGATGTCTCAAACCACGTCTTGTAGAGTCTTGTTCATAAGTCTGAAGTGCGCCACATTTATGAAAGATTGACTATTAGATGTTTCGAAAACTTCACTTCTTCACTCTTTAAGTCTTTGCCTTAGAGTTTAACTCAAAGAGGTCCTTCTCTTAATCTGTGCCCTATGGTTTTCACGATATGACTACTACAAGGGCTAACATTAGAAGGAATGAGAAAGATTAGGTGGATCAAGAAGTTCCTCCCTAAGCTTCTCTGCAAGGTCTAATTGACCCTTTGGCTGAGATTGTAACAGATGAGAAGCTTTGGTTTGGTTTTCAACTGTTGACTCAGGTTGGGATAGAAACTCCGGAATTTTATGGGTCAAAGATGGAGGAAATTCATCAAAAGTTTATAGATGAGGTCTCTAAGGTGTTGGACTTTGTAGGAGTGACTTTGGTAGAAAAGGCATAGTTGGCTTCTTATCAACCCAAAGGGGTTGCTCAAGTTTAGTTTAATCAATGGAAAGAGGCTAGACCGGTAGGAATGGGTCCCATAAAGTGGGAAAGGTTCAAGAGTGCTTTTCTAGATAGGATTTTCCTTCTAGAGATAAGTGAGGTTTAGTGCTTGAGTTCATTAACCTCAGGCCAGTTAATATCAGTGTTAAGGAATATGCATTAAGGTTCACCCAATAGTCTAAGTATGTTCCATCTTTGGTGGCCGACTCTAGGTCGAGGATGAGTAAGTTTGTGTTGGGAATGTCTGATTTAGTAGTGGAAGAATGTCGTACGACCATGCTTGATCATGCTATGAATATTTCTCGCCTTATGACGTATGCTCAACAAATTGAGAAGGAGAAACTAGAAGGGAGAGCTAGGGAGATAAAAAAGGTCTAGAAATGATGATGGTGATTCCTCTCATGTGAGGTCCAATGGACATGGTCGTTCTAGAAATCGACAAAGGTCTTTCGGCCAAGATTAATCCAATTTTTCTAAGTATAGAGAAGATAGGGTGTCTAACCCTAAGAAACAAGGGATTAGTAGTGAGTCCCTATGGCCTAATTGTGCTAGGTGTGACAGGATACATGTGGGCAAATACCTAGCTGGTTTCAATGTTTGTTTCGGTTGTGGTGAGTAGGGCCATAAGATAAGGCATTTCCCTATGGTATCTAGAAATGAAGGGGATAGCTAGTCATCGTAGGTCTCAACCGTACCCTTTATCCGGTCCAATTGGTTCGCGTGCGAATGCTCCAAAGCAAATTAGGTTTTATGCTCTTCAAGATAGAGGTGAACAAGAGTATCCTACGAATGTTGATTCCGGTATGTGTTCTATGCTTATTTAGATTCTGGTGTTGCTTGTCTTTTATGACTTGATAGACATGATATGTTAGGTTTTGATAATTACCTTTAGTATGAATGGGCTTCATTGTTATTACTTGTGTATTGAGTGTAGAACCCGACTTAGTCATTATGAGTTTCGGGGTATGTTGAAAGATTTGATGAATAGGATGTTAGAAGATACCTTGACATGTTCAATTTGTAGAATCCTATATAGAGTAGTAGTATAGTTCACCATGGTTTCGAATCATCAGGTGTGATGAATGTGAAAGCTTAGTGATGACTTGTTCTGACTTTAGAATTGAAAGGAATGATGCTTAGAAGAGTCCGTATAGGCTTACTCCCAATGGGGGAGATGATGTGCTTAAATAGAAATGTCGTTGTGTGTTCTCGATGTTCATGATTTACGTTGGCTTGAAATTTTCACCTTGAGAGGTGTAGTGAGTTTGGGAAGTTTAGTCCCGGTTTTGTAGTCTTATATGAGATCTTGAGTGGAGTTGGTAAGGTTGCTTGTGAACTAGAGTTGTTTAATGAGTGGCATCGGTGTATCCGGTATTCCATGTCTCTGTAATATAGAAGGATGTTGGAGATCCGACGTTCATAAATTCCTTAAGAAGAGTTGGGAGTTAATGAGAATTTCTCAAATTAAAAATACCGGTGGGGATCTTAGACCGGCAAGTTAAGAAATAGAAGAACAAGGAAGTTGCTTCCATAAAAGTGTTAAGAAGTGACCTGCTAGTGAGGGTTTCAGGTGAGGGTACTACTTGGGAGGCCGAGCCCAATAAGATGTCCCGATATCCTTATCTTTTCCTTCTATTCCTCCTTTAGCTTGAGATGATAAGTTCCTCTTGAGTTTTCTTGTTTTGGGAGTCATGTGTGTTATATGTGTTTTTTCCATGATTTACTTATGTTAGCATGTTCTTGAGAAATTCATGTTTAGTAAGAAAATGAGTATTCATGATTAATTTTCTTTATGTTGTTGTGCATTGAGTATGTGTTGCCTATTTGACTTCATGGGATGAATTGATCAACATGCTCTATATGTATATGCTTTCTTTAGTAAATGGCCTAATGGTTTCATGAGATTGTGTTGAGCATGCTTTTAGCTTGGAGATGGTAGTTCCTCCTAGAAAATTAATAAAGGTAGAATTTCATGCATTTTGGGTTGTAAGATGTAGTTCCTACTTCCTTGTGTTGCATTGAGTATGTTTAGCTTGGAGTTGAAGTTATGCTCTTTTGTTGTGTGCATTTAGAAGTATTGCATGCACGATGGGTTGGTAGAATAGAGTCGCAACCTTAAGAAGTGCCTAGAACGTCATTCAGGGATAAATGTTCCCAAGGGGGAGATATTGTAACACCCAGAAATTAGGAGGCTAAACTAGAGCTTGACGTGAGGGTTGGAGTCATAAATATAACTCCCCGTACATAAAATAGAGGTTTTCATGTTAGAACATCAAGGTATGAACCCTCAAGGACCAACTAGGGGCCCTTGAGGAAGACCCCTGGAAAAGTGCCCAAAACGGTGACCACGGAAGGACCCACACCCCGTGGGTGGGTCCACGCCCCGTAGGTGGGGGTTCCGTGGTTGGACAAAAACCTGCAGTCACCAGCCCATGCCCAACCAACACGGGCCATGGGTCAAACCACTCCCCGTGGTCGGGGTCTCGTGGCTGAGGCAGTGAATGGTTTTAAGCAGTTAAGTTGGGAGCTAATGGAACTTTGTGGAATTAATTAAGTATTAAGTGACGTCATTTTACCCTAGTTTAGACCACATATATAATGACATTAGACCCTTAATTTAGTCATTTCAAAATCATTATTTCTAAACCCCCAAAAGAAACCCAATTCCCTCTAAAAAAATCATCTCTCTAGAAAGAAGAAGAAGAAGAGAGTAAAGTTAGGTCAAGTCAAGACTCCATTGTTTCAAGCAATGTAGTATTTGTAATCAAGGTGTGTTTTCTTATTCATTCATGGATTTCTTTCATCCACGAAGCCCCCATGTTTTCCCCAATTTCGAAGAAGATTTTCCCAAGTCAAACTAGGGTTTCTTCTAATGTTATGGGGTATGATCCAAAAGAGTGGATTATGATTGTTTATGATTGTTTATGATGAAATTGCATATTTTTTGTATGATTATACATGTTTTCTTGATTAACCTAGGATTCTAAGGTGAAATTGATATAGTTTTGTTTTATGTCATGAAAGGGGGAATTGAGGGCTTTGATGTGATTTTCTAAAATTGATGAATTACTTTATGAATTGCTTCGGATTAGGGGATCTATACATGAATTGCTTAAGAGTAAAGCTTATAGACATGAATTGAGTAGATTAAATCTTATATAATGAATTATGATTAGTAGTGTTAAGATTGAGTCTTCATGATGATATATGAATATAATGGCTAAAGAATGAGACATGTGATTAGAATGTCTTGAATCCTAGGTATATGAGATGGTAGTAAGAAGTAAAGCTTTGAGAGTAAGGCTTGTAGTATGAATATGATCTGTAGGGCTTTGAGGGTAAAAGCTAATGTGATGAACTAGGAATGTTAAGGCCTTAAGAGTGAAGCTTATATGATAATGGTAGACTATTAGATAAAATTGTTGTGGAAAGACTTTACAAACCTAACCTACCTCATGAATTTTTGAATGCATGAAGTGATAGAATCACATGAGTTAGGATGATATCCATGTCTAGTGCTTTAATCCTATGTGTCTTGATTGAAAGTAGGTTTTGGACATCAAGGATGTGAAGTATGATATTATGATGTTTTTCATGAAATTTATGTATATGCTTTAAGAACACTTTGAGAGTGAAGTGTTTATGATTATGAAGAAGTTGTTGTGTTATGGAAAGGTTATTCTCATATACACACTTATGTATGATTATGATATGATATGATGTGAAATGTTTTCTCACAATATGATGATTCTAGGGTTGAAAGTCTTTCTGAACTATTGAATCTATATGAAGACATGGACGGTGAAAGGTTATTCTCACGAATGATCTATGAGCTATCTTAAGAATTAAGTTGGATTGAGTGTCAAGACATTCTTCCATGAATATGAACTTCGGTCAAGACTTAATATGTAATCCATGGGAATTAATGCTTAGCAGCGAGTGAATATTATATATGAGATGGAAGATTTTACGCAAGTTGAGTCCAGCTTCCAAATGAAAGCTTTTACACTAGTTGAGTCCGGATTTCCAAATGGTATCCTTTTACGCTAGTTAAGTCCGAATTCCCAAGTATGCATCTCTTGAGATGGAGAACTTTTACCTTAGTGGAGTCCGGGTTTCTAGTAGAAATATCCTTATCCCATAAACTATGTGCCCCCGTAGGTTGCTTAGCTAATGGATCCCATATGGTTCTACCTTAGGCAAGTAGAGCAACCCTTTTAGGTGTGGGTAACACCGGATTCCATGTTAAGCTCACATGGTCTATGTCGGTTAAGGCTTATTCCCACAACAAGAATATGAACTTGAATAATGAACCAAGATTACTTCAAGGAAGTATTGTAAGTATGTTTCTACATGAGATTGATTGTATGATGTATGCTTAGTTGGAATTGTTGCTATAGTTGACTCCTTTGTTATGTTTGACTAAAGGTGAATGTTCCCTTGTTTATGAAACATAAGCTAAGGATGTGATCAAAAGATGATGTATATGAAAGAGGTCCTAAAATGGTTTACTTAGCATGGGTGATATTTATGGGGTCATATTCATGCATTGCAAAAGTATGACTTAAGGTTAATTATGAAGTATTCTCTTATATCATTATGATTTAAGTGTATTAACCATGATTATGACTTTTGTGATCTAGATGCATTAATTATGCCTATGACTATGTTGTTACCTCTTATGCTTATGATTTATATTATGGTCGATTATGCGTACAACATATGCCTTATGATGATGTCTCTTATGATTACGGTATATGTCTTATGTTGACTAATGCCTTTATTATGCTTATGTTGATGATTTATGCTAGCCATCATATTTAGTACTTTATGGTACAAATGCATACTCTTGCCTACATTATTGTCATATGTAGGGTTCGGCGATAATGTCTTCCTTCCCGTGGCTAGGATCTTTGTAGAGCAAGCAAGTGAAGATTTGGTGAGTCCTCATATCATCGAGGATTTGACCACCTTTCCTTTATGTATTTCTTTTGAATTGAGAACTTTTGTATGGGCTGTTTCCCTAAGACTTTCTTGTATTAGATGGTTTGAGACAATGGTAAAGACTTCTGCTTCGTTTTATGAGACTTCGATTGTATTGGAAAAATGTTTTAAATTTCTGCTCCATTTTCTATTATCTTATGTTATGATATGCTAAGGGGTTTGAATAAGACTTCTTGGAGTCTTGTATGCCTTGATACATCTAGGGGGTACCCCTGGGTAGTGAAAAACTTGGTAATCAAAGCACAAGGTTTAGAATGGTTCTAGGATGTCTTAAACCACGTTTAGTAGAGTCTTGTTTATAAGTGTGAAGCCCCCCACATTTATGAATGAGAGGCTATTAGATGTTTAGGAAACTTCACTTCTGCATTCTCTAAGTCGTGCCATACAATTTAACTCTATTAGGTCTTTCTCCTAATCCATGCCCTATGATTTTTAGGATATGACTGCTACAAGGGTTAACGTTAGAAGGAATGAGGAAGACAAGGTGGATCAAGAAGTTCCTCCCCAAGCTCCTTCACAAGCTCTAATTGACCCTTTGGCTGAGATTGTAACAAATGAGAAGCTTAGGTTTGGATTTCAACTATTGACTCAGGCTGGGATAGAAACTCCAGAATTTTATGAGTCAAAGATGGAGGAAAATCCTCAAGAGTTTATAGATGAGGTGTCACGACCCAAGCCTAGGGCCTAGACGTGACATGGCGAATGAGGAACCCGAAGGAACCCCAAACAAGCCTCTCAAACTTGTCATCACACTTCATCGGTCGCGGAAGTACATTCAACATTAATTAACGGGAAATAGGGA
>JAJOOE010000250.1:0-105097 GCA_036250405.1 Solanum raphanifolium
CCCTCGAAAAAGGCTTCACTTGGAAATTTCGGATTTTGATACGGTTGCTCTAAAATTTGGGTTAGACCCATTTCCCACTCAATTTGACCCCCTAAACAAGAATATGAAGTCGGATTTTTGAAAAACGAAATGGATTTTTTTATATACAGCTAAACAAGTTTCTGGTAACTTCCGAAGCACATTTTAAAGAACTTTTTGGGTCAAATTCAAATATAATCATTTCATTAAGTTCTCGACTCTAAACTCACATGTGAGGCTCTAGTTTCACTCTATCATTTTCCGAGTCGTTACAGGTACTCTCTGTGGGATCGACCCCAACTCATTCAGTTGGGTTTGTACTGATTAACGATCATCGACACTTAGAACCGGATGAAGTGTCCTTGAAATGTTAAGCAAAATGGCGCCGCTGCCGGGGAGTAGCATTGTTTAGAGTTCTTTTATCGAAGATTTGACTTGTGAATTTGTCGGTTGTAGTTAAATTGATTTAGAATGCATCGTGTTAGTATTGGTTGGATTGAATAGAAGTAAAAATGAGTGAGGAAGAGGTGAATGGTAGCCTAGCAGGCCCCCGATATGGTATCGAGGATGTTAACAGTGCATACAACCCAACCAAATCGAGTGAAATGGGTGTAATTTGCCTACCATCAGTTGATGAGAATGCAACATTTGAGGTCATGAGCACTACTCTTCATCTCCTCCAAATGAAGGGACTTTATGGTGGGCTGGCTCATGAAGATCCGCATGATCATGTGAGAAATTTTATAGATGTGTGCAACCCATTTTCGTTCAAGAATGTTCCACAAGAATCAATCCGACTCAAATTATTTCCTCTATCTCTGACGAGGGAGGCTAGCATGTGGTTGGCCGAGGTACCAAAGAATTCTATCACGTTGTGAGATGAGCTTATCACTGCATTTAATGCAAGGTTCTTCTCTCTATCGAGGATGATAAAACTCAGGGATAACATTCAAGGTTTTAAGCGAATGGAGGGTGAACCCATCCATGAAACGTGGTTGAGGTTTAAGAAACTCCTACTTCAATGCCCAACTCATGGGCTACCAAACGATTTGCTACTCCAATATTTTTACCGGAGTCTTGATTCGATTAATAAAGTAGTGGCTGATCAATTGGTTCTAGGGGGAATAATGTTGCAATCATTTGAGGTGGCTTCATTTCTTCTTGACGACATGAAGAAAATAAATCAAGCTTAGTACACTCAAGAGGATCAAGTCTCTCCTTTTGTTTTAGAATGACCCAAGAACAACTTGATAAGGAAAGAGAATGGGATGAGAGAATCAAGAAGATGTTGGCCCAAATGGAACTACTACAATAGAATATGTTGGAGAATGTGAGAGAGCCAAATGGAGTGTTTAGAGTTGAGGAGGGTTCTTTCTTTGGTTATTCAAAATCGTGGGAGAATCAAGGTTGGAATTCCAGGAAATACGAGGATGGTTTTCACCCACGCTATTTATAGCAAGTTGGAAATCAAGGTTGGAACTATCACAAGGAGGAAGAGCAAGGAAGATACTATCAAGAATGGGCTGAGCAAAGTGATCATTGGAAAATGGAGGATGACCATGAAGAGAACCACACTCAATCGAGTGAGAGCCCAAAGTCGAAAGGGAGTGCAAGTAGTCCCCGGGTGAATGATTTGTTGTCACACATCCTTGACAAAGTTGAAGGTTCAGATGATTTGTTAAAAGGGATGAAAGACGATTTTTCATCATTGAACAATAAAGTGAACTCTCACTCAGATGCAATCAAGCTACTTGAAGGTCAGTTGAGTTTACTTTCAGCACAATTGGAACAAAAAATGACAAAGGAAGATGATGAGAGGCCTGGCTGTGGTTACTCGTAGTGGAAAGGTAGGGATAGGTGATATGATGGGAAATGAAGAAGACGAAGGTATGGAGGAAGAAGCAATACCCATCCATCAAAGCATTGCCAAAGGGCTACAAAAAGATGTGGAGAAACACAATCCAATCCCAAAGAGTGTGCAACCTTTACCCAAAATATCTCCTCCATTCCCCCAACACCTCAAGAAGAAGAATGAGGATGAGAAGTTCAAAAAGTTTTTATCGGTGTTCAAGACATTATCGATTAATCTCCCTCTAGTCGAAGCATTGTTGGAGATGCTGGGTTATGCCAATTTTATGAATTAGTCACAAAAAAGAAGCTTGGATTTTGAAACAATTGAAGTTTATCATAGTTGCAGTGCAATTATGACTAAGGAGCTGAAAAAAAGAAAGAAGGTCCCGGAGCATTCACCATCCCGTGCACCATCGGCATGCTCCAATTTGCTAAAGCCTTATGCGATTTGGGGGTAAGCATCAACTTAATGCCATATGCAGTCTATAAACAACTTGGGTTGGGTGAACCGAAAGCCACAACAATGAGACTCTTGATGGAGGACCGATCAATTACACATCCTGTGGGGATACTATATGACTTCTTGGTAAAGGTTGAGCGATTCATTTTCCAGGCTGATTTTGTCATTCTCAATTGTGAAATACATGCTGAAATTCCCATTATTTTGGGAAGACCATTCTTGGCAACCGGGAGAACATTGGTGGACGTTGAAAGCGGAGAACTAAAGTTCCGGGTGAATGAGGATGAAGTAACCTTTAATGTTTGTAAGTGAGTGAAACACCCAAGCGATATTCACGTGGTTTCTACTGTTGATGTTATTGATGAGGCAGTGGCTAGTGTGAGCCATTTGATATGTATTAGTGAACCACTTGAGGTCGTGCTTGCTAACTATGATGAATTCGAAATTCAAGGCTACGAAGAGGTAGTAGCTGCTCTTTCAGGCATGGGGGAATATTCAAAGACCCCATTGAAGTTGGACATTGATCTAAAAAATTGAGAAAGTCCTCCCGAAAATCCATCAACAGAAGAACCACCGAATCTGGAGTTGAAAGTACTTCCCTCCCATCTCCGATATGCTTTTTTGGGGGCAAATAACACCTTACCGGTAATCATTGCAGCTAACTTGCTTGAATGGCAGGTAAAATTTCTCCTTGAGGTGTTGAAAAGGCATATAAAAGCTATAGGTTGGACTATCGCTCACATAATAGGCATTCCTCCCGGAATTTGCACTCACAAAATTCAGCTTGATAGTAATTGTAAACCGAGTATTGAACATCAGTGGATATTGAATCCACCGATGCAAGAGGTGGTGAAAAAAGAGATAATAAAGTGGTTGGACGCAGATGTGATCTACCTTATTGCGGATAGCAAATGGGTAAGTCCGATGCAATGTGTACCCAAAAAAAGGGGCATCACAATAGTCCCGAATGAAAAGGGGGAGCTTGTATCTATGAGACCGGTGACCGGATGGCAAGTATGCATGGATTACCGGAAGCTAAACTCTTGGACCGACAAATATCACTTCCCCATGCCTTTCATGGATCAAATTCTTGATCGACTTTCTGAGAGAGGTTGGTATTGCTTCTTGGATAGATACTCTGGTTATAACCAGATCTCCATTGCTCCGAAAGACCAAGAGAAAACCACCTTCACCTGTCCATATGTAACTTTTGCCTTCAAACGGATGCCGTTCGGGTTATGTAATGCTCCGACAACATTTCAACGTTGCATGCTGACTATTTTTGCTGATATGGTGGAGGATTCAATGTAAGTCTTTATGGATGGCTTCTTGGTTGTCGGTGACACTTTTGAAGAATGCTTGGCACACTTGGGACAAGTTCTCCAAAGATGTGTGGAGACAAATTTGGTCCTAAATTGGAAAAAATGCCACTTCATGGTTAGGGAAGGTATAGTTCTTGGTCACAAAGTGTCGCCAAAAGGGCTGGAGGTTGATAAAGCGAAGATTGAAGTGATTGAGAAGCTACCACCACCAATTTTGGTGAAGGGCATTCGTAGTTTCTAGGGGCATGCCGGATTTTACCGGAGGTTCATCAAAGACTTTTAAAAAATTGCACATCCTCTATGCAAACTCTTGGAGAAGGAGGTGAAATTCCACTTTGATGATGCTTGCATGGTGGCCTTCAAGTGCTTGAAAGAAAAATTGGTTTCCACCCCGATTATCATTAGTCTCGATTGGTCAAAACCTTTCAAAGTGATGTGTGATGCAAGCGGCACGACATTAGGTGTCGTATTGGAGCAAAAACGCAACAAACTATTTCACCCCATTTACTACGCAAGCAAAACTCTAAACAGTACTCAACGTAACTATACAGTTACAGAACAAGAATTACTTGCAGTAGTATATATGTTTGAGAAGTTCTAGGCATATTTGCTAGGCACTAAAGTGGTTGTTCACACTGATCATGTTGCACTGCGTTATCTGATGGCAAAGAATGATGCCAAGCCAAGATTGATAAGGTGTGTGCTACTATTGGAAGAATTCAACTTTAAAGTCAAAGATATGAGAGGTTGTGAAAATCAGGTGGCTGACCACTTATCAAGATTGGAAGGCAAGGAAAATGACGAGCTGGAGATCGACATAAATGATGCCTTTCCCGATGAACAGGTATTCACGGTAACTCTCAAACAACCTTCTTGGTATGCTGATTTTGCCAATTACGTAGTGTGTGGATTAATGCCAGAATAACTGAACTTCTACCAACAAAAGAAGTTCTTGTTCGATGTTAAGAAGTACTTTTGGGATGAACCATATTTATTCAGAGAGTGTGCAGACCATATGAAGCCATCGAAATTCTCCATACTTGTCATGCTTTGCCGGTTGGGGGTCAACATGGTGACGTGCGTACAACTGCTAAAGTCCTCCAAAGTGGTTACTACTAGACATCCCTCTACAAAGATGCTCATGAGTTTGTTAAGAAGTGCAGTCAATGTCAGAAACAAGGTGGAGTATCTAAAAGACGCGAATTGCCTCTCACTCCCATTTTAGAAGTTGAGCTATTTGATGTCTGGGGAATAGATTTCATGGCCCCATTTGTGAGTTCGTTTGGTAATAAATATATTTTGGTGGCGGTAGATTATATTTCTAAATGGGTGGAGGCCGTTGCACTTCCGAACAATAAAGGGAAAAATGTTGTTCAATTCCTAAAACTCTACATCTTTGCTAGATTTGGTACTCCTCGGGCTATTATTAGTGATGGGGGATCCCATTTTTGCAACAAGTATTTTGCATTCGTATTGATCAAGTATGGAGTTAAACACAAAGTAGCAACTCCGTATCGTCCCCAAACGAGTGGCCAAGTTGAAGTGTCGAATTGGGAGATCAAGAGTATCCTAGCCAAGATGGTGAATGCAAATAAGACTGATTGGTCTCGAAAGCTTGATGATGCTCTATAGACGTATCACACTGCATACAAAACACCAATTGGTATGTCTTCATATTAGCTACTCTTCGGAAATTTTTCCCATTTACCGGTTGAATTGAAACACAAAGCATTATGGGCATTGAAAGCTCTAAATCTGAACTGGACAAAGACTTCAAAAGAGAAAGTAGATCAGCTAAATGAGTTGGACGAATTCAGGTTTAGGGCGTATGAAAGTTCAACTCTTTACAAGGAAAAGATAAAGAAATGGCATGATTCTAGAATCCTTAAGAGGGAGTTCAAAGTAGGAGATTGGGTTTTACTATATAATTCTCGACTCAGGCTCTTTTTGGTAAAATTCAAATCTAAATGGTCAGGTCCATTCAGAGTAACACGGGTGTTCACAAATGGTGCCATTGAAGTCGAAGGTAAAGACGGACCTACATTCAAAGTGAATGGGCAATGCTTGAAGTTGTATTTCGGCAAATGCCAAGAAATTTCTCTGATGGAAGTGGTGTATCTGGAAGATGCTTGAGAGAATTTCCATATCATGCCATGACGTTAAATAAGGCGCTTCTTGGGAGGCAATCCAAGTGTTAGTATTTCAAATAATGTGCGCTGATTTTGCAAGTGCAAGCAATTGTGCGAGGTGAAGACTTAATTGGCGGATCGCCAAAGCTGTTCGGCGAGCCCAATTTAGTCTGCCTTTTGGACTTTGAAAATGGAGCTGAGATACTGGAACATTAGGCGGGGAAACTTCATCACTCGGCGACTCACAAAAGTAATTAGGCGACCCGACTTTCTATGCCCTTTTACCCCTGCTCTGATGGCCTGACCTAATGGATCATTCGGCGAGGCTGCAAGTCCATTAGGCGAAGCGCCGACCGGTTCGGTGAGCTCTTTCAATTCCGCCATTTCACCCATTCCTAAAAGTGTTGCATATGGGAAATAACTGCGATATCCAGATCATTGGATCAATCACTGAGTAGTTTGGTGACTGTTACAATTTTTCGCCAAATGGGCACCTAGTGAAGATTCCTTGTCCCCTTGCTTTGTGTTTTTACATATCAGTAGTTTATCTTTATTTTCCACTATTGTTATTATCTGTTCTCTACTCACATTGGGGACAATGTTGAATGCTTTTGGTGGGTGTGTGTTTGGTCAGTGAGTCCCTTGCTCATTCGAAAAAGTTATTAATTTGAGTATCGGTCATGATCAATATCAATGACTTGAATAGTACTCTTAATCGAACAAAAATGAATGTGCGGCTACAATGAGGCCAAATGAAGTTGCATAGACGATATGTGAACTTTTTGCATCTCGTTGTGACTAGCCGGGTATCGAATGAGTCTCTTGTGATGAACATTGCACACTAGCGACAGTGTGGAGTCTTGTTTGATATTGGTGCCAATGCCTTGTGTGATGAGCTTACCGTGAACCTTGTGTGATGACACCTAGAATTTGCCCTGTTGGTCCGGTTGACTAAGTGATGCAAACTCTTGAAATGATCTTAGGCAACAATTTTGAAGAGTGAAACAATTTGACATTATACCTCTTTTGTGGCCTACCTTGTGAGTGTGTGAACTTTGCTTGAACACCCTTTGAGCCTTATCCTTTACTTGGAAGAAACTTGATCAAATTGTAACCTCTCTCTTTCCATTCACCCATAATCCTCATGAAGTGTGATTTGTTTGAATAGACAACTTAGGCCAAAAGCCTAAGTTGGGGGTGTGGTGAAAAGAGAAGGTAAATCAAGAAGTGCAAAGAAGTCCCCCTTGATCCATTGCTTTGAGAAAGGTGGGACCCCTCCATACAAAAAAAAGAGAAAAAGAAAAGAAGAATAAAAAAACAGAACAAAAAAGTCGTGAAATAAAATTGTGAAAGTTGCAAAAGAAATGGGGTGTCCGGTATTCCATGAGAAGTGAATAATGGGGTGAATTTTGAGCATGAGTGAAAATGTTGAAGAAAAGGAAAGAAAGTGTTGTTCCTACCACATTTCATGAGGATAGCAGCCACTGAGCCTAAATGACCATACATTTACACTCAGCCCTGTTACAAGCCTTGAAAAGACCTTTTTGATCTTGAGTGAGCTGAAATGAATGTTGGTTGGAAAAAAAGGGCAAACCTATGGGTGAAGTCATGCATATGTTCATCTTTGTGAGTGTGAGAGTTGTATGTGATTCCGGAGCTTTTGATTGGTGAAGAATAGTGTTGAATATGGAATCATGCTTTGTGCGAGGGAATTTGAGTACCTTTGTTGAGCTTGAACTTGCATTTAAAGCAAGTATTGTGAACCTGAGAATCTTTGGTAATAGTGAGTCACAACTTGAACCTTTGAGTGCACAATTGATCCTTGCATGAGTAAGTTGAGTCTTGTTGTGTGCATTCATGATAGAGTCTTCTGTAGCACTGTTTGAAACATCCTTTTTGAACTACTGAACTTGAGTTTTACTTGAGGACAGGCAAGAGTTTAAGTTGGGGGTGTTGATGAGTCCGAGATTTGGACTCATTTAGGGCTTTGTTTGCATATATTTAATGTCCTCAAATGCTCCATTTATGCTAATAACTAATGTAAAACCCTTGATTTTTAGATATATGGGTTGAGGAACGAAGCTAGGATAGAAATGGTCAACAAGGACAACGCAAGCTGAAAAAGAGAAGAGGAAAAACAAGTCTGATGGTCGCCGAGATCACTCGGTGAATCGCCAAGTTGCTCCTCTACCGCCTAAATTTACAGAGCTCTGAGATTGGATTAGGAGTAACTTCGGCGAGAAGTAGTTCCACTCGGCGTGTCACCGATCACATTGGCGAAGGATGACCTCGTCGCCAGATGTACTGATGGAGATCTAGATAAGTGCTGATGGGCGAGTTAAAAGGCAAAAAGGCCCATTGTGGAATGCAATGGCGATCCCGATCTGGTTCGCCTAAAATTACAGTGGTTGGACTAAGTAGATGTGAAGAATTAAGACGAGACGAAGGTCGATTAGCGAGCCGCCGAACAGTCGGCGAAGCCCGACTATCCTTGCCGATTGGTCCCAAAAAGCCACACATCACACTTGTATAAATTGATTTTTGCAAACGAGAGAAAGCATTCAGAAATTGTGAGGAACAAAAGATACAGAGCAAAAACATTACTATTATTGATTGCAAGTGATTTTAGCAAGGTTTTTCATTTGGGTTTTGTAATAGAGAAGATATTATTAAATTTTGACTTTCGAATTTCATTTACCCAGCTATGGAAAATGTGGCAGGTATTAAATTTCATCTTTTTGCTATGATTGCCTAAAACCCTACCTAACCTTGGGGGTTTGAAAATGTGACTAATTGTTGCATTTGACTAAATGGGTGTCATCAATTAACAAATTTTGGTGCTAATTTAAAGTGGTTCCAAATTATAACTGTGGTTTAACTTTATTATTGCATGTTTAGTGCAATATAGTTTAGAGTTTTGTGCTTGCTCGATAGAGAAGTATAGAGCCAATGTAGTAATTTGGCATCCTTAGTAGTGGGTCATGACGGTTTCAGCTTGAGGACGTGAAACTTGAGATACAACCTTTGTATCTAGCTCGAAAGAGTAGATTTGATGAGAAAGTGGGCTGGGAGTCTTATGGATAGTGTTGAAGTTCGAGAGAATTCAGCGGAAATAAGGTAATTGTTCGACAGAAAATTGCTTTACTTATAGTCCATTCTACCCGCAACGAATTAACATTGTTGGTAATGATGTACACCCATTAAGTTAAATTCGACAATTGGTTAGTCAATTCCCCAAGTGTTATCTTGTTATTTGATTGTTCCTTTTTTATTGTTGAAGTGGGTTGGTCACGACATCTTGGAATTTGACTTATAAAATTTATCAAGTGTGGTGTTTGTTCGGCTGCAAAAGGTCACAGTAATATTTTCATATTCGAATTCAAAGAAAGCTACTCTTTATGGGATAGACTCCAACTCATTCAGTTGGGTTTATACTGATTTACGATCGTTGACACTTAGAACCGGATGAAGTGTCTTTGAAACGTTAATCAGGTCTCAACTGCTTAGCCTTCACCTCCTCACAGCTCAGGCAACTAGACATAAATACAACCTGTAAACCTCAAACCCTCATTCGAATATAAGGTAACCTAAATAGTATCACTCGCAAACACTTGATCTCGAAGTGCCACTAAGGGTTCATCCTCAAACTGACGGCTACATATCTGATCAAGAATAGAGAACTGTACTCCCACATAGGCTAGAAAAACCCTAGATATCGAAATATCCAACCGAACTATCTGGTTAGCTAAGAAGTAAATGTCCAAAGCTAAAGGTCGCTCTACAATAGACTAGAGGCTAGACTACCCATACTCATTGCCTTTCGACTCAAGGTGTAATACCCCGTATCCGAAAACAAACCGAACCAATAGATTTACCAGATGTTGCAGGTACAACCCACGGTTACCACCCACGGACCGTAGGGTGACCCACGGCCCATCCAGGTGGTCCGTGGATGGCCACATGCAACCCTCTACAGAAACTTAGACATAAACTATTCCAAAGCATGACCCACAGTCTGACCCACGAACCGTGGTCTAGGTCCATGGATAGAGGCCCCATAACCTGGTCTCTAAAGTCGATCAACAGACTGACAGGACAGACTGTCGATCAGTCCACAGACCGTCGATCAGTCCATAGGTCGAGACCCTCAGGACCCCTCAAAAACTGGTCTTTGAAGTCGATTGACAGACTAACATGATGGATCTGGATCAGTCCACAGACCGTCGATCTGTCCGTAGGTCTAGACCCTCAGGATCCCCCAGAACCCATCCTCTAAAGTCGATCGCTAGAATGACAGGACGGGCCGTAGGTCAGTCCATGGACCGTCGATCAGTCCCGTTGGTGGCTTCAGCAGATTTTAAGTCAAGGGTTGTTTGGTCTTTTCCTCATGCGTTGGACCCCTAAACTACATCGTTTAACCTCTAAACTACATTATTTTGGTCAGTTTTAGCCTAGTAAACAAATTAGAACCCTAATCAATTATTCACCCAAAATTCATCAAGCTAGATCGAAAAGAAGGAGAAAGAGTCAACCAACCCTCTCCAAAAACGCAACAAGGTTTTCTCTAGTTCTAGTCCCGAAATTGAAAGATTTCTCCATGAAATTTGTCGCCAGGTATGTGGGATTTTACTAGTGGGTTCCTTCCACCATTAAGTCCCTAGATTTTAGTTAAAATCTTGATTCCCTTAATATTATCTAGACCTAAGGTTTCTTGAATGTTAGAGATCGTTTGGTTTTAGCTGTTAAAATGATGCAAATCAGATTATCATGTTATTTCTTAGTTTCTTTTATGAAATTAAGAACCCTAGCCATGCATTCTTTTAGTTCATGAATTACACATGCTAGGTCAGTTATTTCATTTATACATGCTGCAGTTTACGAATGTCATATTATCAGTCATAATTGTTGCATTCTTAGAGTTTTCATGTTAGTAATTGAGCTATCCAGTAATTCACATTTCAGTCATAAAATTGCTTATATACATTCTAATTGGGAGTAGCTTAAAACCGAGTGGACTAGGGTTTAACGTCCTGAATATTCCCAGAACTACGTGCCCCCATAGGTTTATAAGTCCTCTATGTGGGCATTACATTTTAGTGATCATGCCAGTCATGCCTCTATACCTCTGGCAGGGTATATTGGGTCCTCTTGATGGGGCGTATACATCGGACTCCACATTTACCTCATGTGGTTTTATGTTGGTTATTAGTAGCTCCCACAGTCAGATTCAATTGCATTGACCATGTTATCATTTACGGTCAGATTTCAGTCTCAGCATATTATAAACTTGGTCATTGCATTCAGTTAGTTCATGTTTAGTATTCTCAATATAGTATCATGCTTATCTCTTATCATTGCTCAGATATATGCTTTGGTTCAGCTATGTTTATTGTTCAACTTTATTTTATCCTGAATGCTCATTACCTTCCAAGTACTAATGCATACTCTGCGCTACATCTTCTCGTGATGTAGGTTCAGGTTCTCAGCTTCCAGATCACGAAAAGATCGATTCTCGATCTTCAGCTTAGCAGCATCAGTGGTGAGTCGTCATTCTCTGAGGAAGACATGTTTCTTTGCTATTTTAGTCTTAGTTTCAGTTTTTGCTAGATTTAGTTGGGGCATGTCCTAGCACTTCTAGTCAGTTAGAGGCTATTTTCAGACATAGTTAGATTCAGCTTTAGTATTTGAGTTTGACCTTTCAGTTATTGTTAAACTCTCAGTTTTCATATACTCAGATACTTTATGGGTATTCCCCATCATTTCAATTTACATGATGATTTAGCTTCCGTACAGTGTTACCTTACTTCAGTTTATTTAGTATGCTTATGATATGCCATCAGGGTTGGTTTGGGGTCACTAGTGATCCTAGGTCCTATGTCTGCGTCTTGGGGGTAGCTTCGGGGCGTGACACAAGGCATCCGCCACCATATTCGCCTGTCGCATATGGTAGAGAATAGTGAGATCATAGTCCTTAAGAAGCTCAATACAACGATGTTGCCTTGAATTAACATCCCTCTAGCTCTTGATGTACTGAAGACTTTTATGATCAGTGTAGATGCCTTGATGTAACAGAAATAACCCAGCCCCGCTGCATCAATAACAACCCAAACTAACACTGGATACGTTGTAATAGATCATGAAGCCCTCTCTTTCAACTAGAAGAGTCAATACAAGAGCAATAGTCAGCAACTCCTTGAGCTTCCGAAAGCTCAAATCACACTCCTTAAACAACTCAAAAGGAACATCAAGGTGGGTCAACCTGGTCAAAGGTATTGAAATAGTGGAAAAGCCCACCACAAACCACCTGTAGTAGCCTACTAAAGTGACGAAGCTTCGAACCTTTATCACTGAAGTGGGCCTCAGATAGCCTCAATCTTCACCAGATCTACCATGATGGTATCCTTGGACACCATGTGCTCCAAGAATGCTACAAATTCGATCCAAAACTTAAACTTTGAGAACTTGGCATAAAGTCGTTGATCTCTCAAAGTCTAGAGCACAATCCTCAAATGCTGCTTATGATCACTCCTGCTCCGTGAGTATAATAGAATACCATCTGACATAATGATGAACAACTCAAGATATGACCTGAACAATCGCGTCATCAAGTCCATGAAGGTGGCAGGTGCGTTAGTCAACCCAAAAGACATCACTAGGAACTCATAGTGGCAATATCGAGTCCTAAATGCGGTCTTAAGAATGTCCACTGCCCTAATCCTCAACCGATGGTAACTAGACCTCAAATTAGTCTTCGAAAGCACTGTGGCACCCTAAAGCTGGTCAAATAAATCATCAATCCTAGACATGGGGTAACAACTCTTTATTGTCACTTTGTTCAACTACTTGTAATCAATACACATGCGCATCTTATTGTTGTTCTTCTTCACAAACAAAATCATAACACTACAAGGGCGAGACTCTAGGCTTGATGAACCCGTTACATAAAGGTCCTGAAGCTGAACACTTAGCTCCGTGAGTTCTGTAGGACCCATCCAATATGGAAGAATTGAAATAGGCCGATTACCCGTCTCAAGCTCGATAAGAAAGTTCATATCACGCTCTGGGGTAGGCCAGGTAGGTTAGTTAAAACACATCTATAAAATTATAGAGGACTAGAATGCCCTCAACTGAAGGGACCTCCATACTCACATCACACACATAGACCAAATAAGACAACCACCTACTAGCCACTAGCCTACACAAAAGAGATAACACCAATCGGTGTGCTGCTAATAGACCCCTGCCGAACCACTGCGGGAACACTAGGCATGGCTAGGCTAACAATCTTAGAGAAATAATCTAAAACTGCACGGTAAGGAGATAACCAGTCGATGCCCAAAAAGACATCAAAATCAAGCATATCTAACAATATAAGGTCAGCCTGGGTGTCACGCCCCTGAATAGTAACTAAAAAAGATCGAAACACCTACACCTCTACTAAAGCCACACCCATGGGGTCTACATAAAGAATGACGCTGACATAGGCTCAAAACCCATACCCATAGGAGAAGCATAATGCATAGACACGTAGGAATATGTAGAACAAGGGTCAAACAAAACTGATGTGGGCTAATGGCATAATAGAATTGTACTAGTGATCACAACATCCAACGCCTCGGCCTCCGCCCTTGTTGGAGTGCATAGAAATGGCCCTGTTCACTTTTTCCCTACTCATTAGTCTTACCACTTGACTTTCCTTCCTGGGGACCACCCTAAATACCCTGTTATACACCGTGACTATGCTGACCCTGACATCGACCCCTAGCCGAAGATTCTGCTAGTGGAGCTGGTAGAGTTGGCTATGGAACTGGAGTAATCCGTCTACGCAAAGGGCAATCTCTAGCCTAGTGACCTAACTCACAACAATCAAAACAACCTGAAGATGATATGCTACCAGAAGAATGGACGCTACGACTTGTAGTACTAGTCTGGGACCCATGACTCTAGCTAGAGCAAACCTCACTCCAGATATACCACCATCTGAACTCTGCGATAAGGCCTAAACAGGCGACTAGGTTGACCCTACTGAAACCGTTGTTGGACCTATCATGTGAATCTCTGTGCCTGGAATGGGACCCACTATTGCGACCCTCATATCTAGCTCTCTTTTTGTTTACCTCTTGGGTCTCACGATGGAGCTGCTCAATAGTACAGGCATGATCAACAACATCGAGAAACGAGCAACCCGCTGAGACCATAGACTAAGGCTTAATCCAGAACTGTAGTCTTAAACAATAAATAAAACATCGAACCCTCTCCTTCTCAGTAGGTAGAATCATGGTGGCATGACAATAAAGATCATGAAATCTCACCTCTTTCTTAGAAACTATATATAACTATGTTCCATCCCAGAGAAATGATCCCTAAGGTGATTTTTGATGCTACGAGGAATGAACCTAGTCAAAAAAACCTCATGAAACTTGGTCCCAATGACCAAAGGAAACCCAGCTAGCCTAGTTTCAGTAAATGTACGCCACCACTGTTTGGTTGGCCCATCAAGTTGATACGTAGTGATGTCGGCTCCTCTCGACTCCACGAGACCCAAGGTATGTAGCTGCTCACGAAAAGTAGTTAGAAACTCGTAGGCATCCTCACCCACAACCCCAGAAAACCTGATAGGTGAAAGCCTTAAGAACACTTCGAGCATCTTCTACTTCTCTAGCGGTATAGCTCTAGCTGCAATCACGGGCTGGGCACCCCTAGGTGGTACTTGGGCCACATGTGCCTCTGCTTTAGGTTGATCCTGCTGACCTGTTGCGGTGCTAGGGCTTACTGTATACCCCCAAGAACTCTCAAAAGCTGAGTAATAACTGCCTGGAGCTCGGGAGCCATAGCTAGTCCGAGTGGTGGCTGAGCTAGTCCCGACCCCACCAACTACTCTGGAACATGGGCTGATGAAGAATCCACTAGTTGCTCCACACCCTGCTCTCTAACTAGGTTGGTGCTGTACCACTATCTGGAAAGAGAGGTCAACCCATACCTCGATCCACCTCACGGCGCGTATGAGCCATCTGTGAAAAGAGTGAAACAAGTGAGATTTCAAAAAACCAAGAGCACATAGGTTGCACGAAAGCGATACAAAAGAGAAAAATTTCTAAAGACACTGTTCAGTCTCCTAAACATAAGACATGTACGTCTTTACACTAATCTGTAGGACTCTACTAGGTATAAGCTCTGTACAAGTGAGACTAGTGAACCTGAGGCTTTGATACCAACTTATCACGACCTGAATTCCCATGCCATGATGGAACCTACTTAAATCCACCAATAGGTAAGTCGACCCATACGCAGAACAAAAAGTAGTGAGTACAAGGGTAGAACTAAACAGAAAATAATATTAATAATAAGAAAAGGTAGAAACTGAAAGCAAACCCAAAACTATACAGGATAGATACCCTCCTAGAACTTGGAGGTCATAAATACAGAGCTGTCTAAAAAAAGTACAAGTTCCAAAAGTGGACCACAATAGTCTGTCTCAAAGGAAAAAGATAAGCTAACATATGTACAGAAGGAGACAAGATGATTCAGGACGTCAAATGCTCACCCTCGTCTCCAATATCCCCAAGTTGCTAAAAATGACACGAATTATCATCGCTGGTAGCTGGTACTAAGACCTGCATCATGAGAGTATAGCATAAGTACCAAAATAAGGTACTCAGTAGGCATCATAGGCCGACCGAGAAAGAAAAGTAAAGACAATTAGAAAATATAGAATCTAGACACAAACAGAGACCAAAAGGATATGAAAAGAAGGCACACGAGCATACCAAAAGTAAATCTAAGTACATCTAAAATAAACGTAACTGGATCCCATAACCCCAGAAGGTACACTCATGCACATATTTAAATAAAACCTGAAAGGACCCCCATAAGCCCGATAAGTACACAAAATAACTAAGTCTACAAGAAAGAAGAGTAATCCAGATCCAAATTCAGTAACTAGTCAACTCCGAGCCCAACTAGCAAGATTAACAATCAACTCAACCAAACAACTTCCAGCCCAGCTAGGAAGAGTGACTATCAACCCAGGCCACCCAACCCTACAATCAAGTCTAGGGGCATCAACCTCCCAACTAGCAAGAGTGCCTCAGGGTCATGTTAACTACATAGAGGGTCACAAATATCTAGGCCGCCCAGCCTACTCCCTAAGGCGTCAGTCAGCTAGTTAGCAAGAGTGTCTAGGGGAATATTGACTACGAAGAGTATCTCAAGTATGCTCCAAGCCACCGTTGATCGACGTCCACTCCCGATGATATTAGAAAAGGCACCAAGCCAGAAGCACTCCAATCCCGATAAAGGACAAACTCTCTGGTAATATGTTGGAGGCACAAAAATAGGGAGAGCATACAAAATAACTAACAAGTAGCTCGAATGCCCAAGCTAAGGCTCATACTATTATACCCAAGTCTGCTATTCCAGTATACAAGGCTCTAGTCCATCAAAAATGACATCGGAGACATACCATAGTCACAAGGTGCATGGGTGTAGGGGAACACTAGTCTATCCTAGACTACGGCCAAAACATGCTCCAAAAACAAGTAATCAAACAAGTAAATCACATAGCATACTACAACACAGATACAACCCTCCACCAATATGGTAGTACCCTCAAAATAGTATTAATGAACTCTAGATCCTGGTTTCCAAGAAGAAAAGAAGAAATAAATAGGTACCCACCCCCAATTAACACTCATCATCATGAATTTACAAATGCATACTCAGTTTAATTAGAAAGGAAGTCGTGGCCTACTTGTAGGATGAACGCGCGCTCTCCAAATGACAAGGCCAAAGATTTATCCTTTAGAACACCCTCTGAGAGCTGCCATACTATCAAACATATGATCACGATATCAATATAGTTTAAGACACCAAAATCACCCAAAATAGAGACGGACCAATTTTTAGAGTCAAACGAGAATCGTGGGCTCCATGTGGGAAATTCCCAAATTGACTCCATCAAATATGGTTGATGTACACGTTGATGAAGGGCGGTTGCAAGTGGAGTTTCTCTAAATTCATGTGGTGGTGTATACATTGGGCATTCAATACATTTTCCTTCACCAATATAAGTGTAATTTAAGTCTTGTGTGTGAATTCTATGTGAATTAGAACATGAATAACTTGTTTAGGAATGAGAATAACATTAGAGGTCGGCTAATTTAGTTTATTGTTAGGTCGTTGAATGATATCTTGGGGGCTTCTAAGTGTGATCGCAATGAATATCAATAGATAAAGGTTAAACCTCCATATCGGGATATACATTACACTTTTTGTGGTGTGAATTCAATGGAAAGGTGGGAATGTACTAAAGATACGAGTAGTCATGCCACTTTACACTACACACAGTTATATCAAGAGGTGGCGCGTGTGACCTAGAATTGTTTGTAGCACTTTGTTACCATGTCAACACACTTCAGAGGTTAAAAGGGATAGAGTAGTGCTATTTTACTACCTAATGAAAGGGCTACAAATTAATGTTGGCTCGATTCTTCGACAAAATATGTTAAAGTTTCATAACAATAAAAGGTGGTATTTTTGTTATGATAGTTTGTTAACCTGGTTTCTACGTTCATTTGGAGGATGAGGAAGAAATGTATGATATTTTCCCGCCCCGCTCTTCTCACTTGGTGGATGTCACAAAAAATAAGGCACAAAATACATCCCACGTGCCAATTTTATTGACTGATGATCATTGGGATGATAGTTGGATGGGGAACATGTTTGGTATGGCTGAACTGCAATTGTGGATTAGTGATCATTTGGCCACTGAGGAGGAAATGACCACATTGGTTTTAACGCTACCCTTTGGCGGATAGTGCCATGTATATGCGTCTCATAGGGTCGTCATTTCAGTAGTCAATTGATGATGATGATGCCACGGACGATGCAAAAGATGTAGATGAAGAGGATAAGACCGAGGACTATGATAATGATGATGATTATACTTGTGTTAGTGATGTTGGTATGACCTTAATCGCGTGTATGAGGCCAAAAATATGGCTAATGCTGATTATGACCGTAAGGCATAGAGGGCTAAATAGAGTTTTCTTTCACTCTATACACATGTTTTATTTGTTGTGTCGGAGAGAGTGCATTATTTAAGTGTGGGGTGGGAGATGGAGTTCCTTGTGTATATTTTATTGCTTTATCGAGTCTTTTGAGTTTTTAGGTTGGGTTACTCGACTTTTGTTTTTGGTTCTTTTCCTGAGGATAGTCCCATTGAACTGAATATGATTTTTTTTCTTTGTTTTATTTACTTGGATTGATAGTTGAGTCTTAGAGTCATCTTAGAAGTGATTGTTTCCGATGATGCATTGATGGATGGATGAAGACACTCTTAAAGGAAAATTAGTCATAGGTTGGTGGATTGTGAAGCCGGACCTTTGGTGCCTTAAAGCCCTGCATATAAGTTAGCTAGATGTCATGGGTAGTTTACAATTGAACATGCAATATACTGAAACAGTTAACCTTGCGAGACATATAGGTTCTTTGGTTTAACTCCAAAGTTATAAATTGGGCTTAATTGTCAGGTATGAGCATCCTAATTTGTTTAAGTCCTTATGTGTATGTCATGATGTCATGTAGGGTGAGTATTGCCTTGTTCTTGCATAAAGCTTCATCTAGAACTTACCCTATGTGTTCTTAACAAATAACTTGTATGAACTATAAAATAAGATTGAGGCATTTCTTTGCATAGCCAATTCAATTATCTTTATGCCTCCATGATGATTATCCTTAGAATGCCCCATTGAGATTTTGAGCCTATAATTCCTTTTTTACTGCATGATGAGCCAAATCCCTTTTAGTTGATACCATTTCATTGTTTGATCCAAATATTGATCCTTAATGCACTAAGTAGTGAAGCAGGTGCAAACTAATGATAGAGTGAAGAATGGTGGGATGGCTTAGGTGGTGATTATAAGGAATGAGGTGAAAAGAGCCCATAATAAAATTGCATTAGCAGTTGTTATGGCAAAAATAATTTATTAAAAAAAAGATTGCAACATTGTGGACAAGTGCTTAAATTTGTAGAGGGAGAGATTAAAAGATGAATAGAGGGTGATTTAGAGGTGTGAGTCAAAGAAGGGAAAAGTGATTTAAATTTCTGAATAATAAAACAAGTGCATTAAGGAGGAGTAGGAGTAGTCACTATCTGTATCCTAAATGTACCCTTCTTATCTCGAAACTGACATTACAACCAAGTTAAGTCCTCTTGATCTCATGATAAATACATCGTGAAAGCGAAAGTACACTAAAGACAAACCTATGGCATGTTGTGATATGCAAGAACCTCTTTTGTGAGAGCGAGAGCTTAAATTCTGAAAATAGGCCTTTTTGAAATTAAAATGTGTGAGCATGATTTATGAATGAGTGAAAGGCTATGCCAAAATAGTGGGGGCATTCATGGCACATACTTGGGTGTATTTATGTTGGTGTGTTTGTACATTATTACATTGTCCTGGTAAGATGGATGACGAGTCACTCATTTAGTTTATATCATGTAAATTGGTTTACTAATTTGGTGAAAGAATATATTTTTATTGCATAAAGTGTGAACTACAAAAGCATAATTAAAGAGACGAGTCCTTAGGTATTAATGGTGAGTTGATAGTCTAGAGATTGTTCGAGGATGAACAAAGGCTTAAGTGTAGGGTGGTGATCTTGGGTATATTTATATGCCCAATTACTATGATTTACCCACACGTACCTTATGTTTCAAGGATATTCTTGATGTTAATTGATATGTTTTAATGAGTATGGCGATGATTGCACACTAACCTATATGATTAGCAATATGTAGGGATTCCTAAAGGAGTACGAGTACAATGGGAGTTGCGAAAAACCTTAGGGGAGAGAAAGGGGAAAAGGGCACGAAGAAATTGCACCATGGGGTAGCATTGGAGCGCCACCCCAGCTTCAAAACAAAGGAGGCGCTTCACTAGCACACTGGCAGCGCGCCGCACCAGCTGCCCAGTGTCTGCTCCCAGTTAATGACACCCTGCCCCAATTTCTCCGAAGAATTTCCAAATTTTTGAGGATTCCAAATCAAATTAGGAGAAGGGATTAGTTCCCTAAGCACTATAAGACCCTAGGTTTATTTTGTAAGAGACTTCTTCTTTTTAGAGTGCAAGAGCTAGGGATAACAGTTCATCTTAAGTTTTAATCTTGTACTTTAACAACTTGTTTATGTTTTTGATGATTACTAGTTCTCGAGCATGTGCATTGCACGTGTATTCTATGCTAATTGATACATTGTTTTTTAAATAATAGAGAAGGGAGTGAAGAGATTGAGCAGATGCAAGAATTCCAAAAAAATGACCAAGCAAAATAAGTCACATAATACAACAAAGTATGAACATGGAAAATGCAAGCAATGAACAAAAAAGAATAAAAATTATAAAGAGCAAAACAAAGGTCTAAGAAACTTATATAAAAAGAATATACCGTTGAAGAAAGTGCTAAGAGTACATCAAATATTGAGTATTTTAAAAAAATAAAGCATATAATAATTTGATAATGGCCTAAAGGTTAAAACTATTGATTTTATAGAAGGTAAAAAAATATGAATAGTTCTTTTAAAGGATGGAAGGTAAAAACAAGTAGAAAATAATATTAATTTAAGATGATAATGTGTGAGTTAAAGGCACAAGATTAATGAATATTATGAATATAAGTTAGGAAAATAAAGAGTTGTAGTTATGGAGTTGATTTTAAATGGAAAAATATTTTTTTTAAAAGGAAAAATGCACAAGTACCCCTTTCAACTATACGCGAAATCCCAACGATACACCTTAACTATATATGAGTCTTATTACCCCCCTGAAGTATTTTTAAGTGTAATAAACACACCTTTAACACTGCCTAAAACCTATATAGTCATTCACATGATGAGAGGTGTTTTACACTCGCCTCCAAGTCATCATCATGTCAACTCCATGACAATAAATGACCAGATCTATAAAAAAATTAATAAAATTCCATCTCATTTGATTCCTTCTTCTTCTTTATCAACACCCACTCCATAACCACTCAACCCATTTATTTTAACCATTAAAACTCATAGCAATCACCATGAAAATTATAACCCACAACCAAATTTATCCCTTCACTACCACTGGATTCAATATCGATCTACTATCAATTTTATTTTTCTTTCAATCCAAATAATCCAAATAAATTTCATAAAACATGGTCTAAATTCTCCATTGAAGAAACTATCAAAATTTTAAACTCTAATTCGAGAAGAATTCAAAATTGGGGTCATTTTTTTTGTGATTGAATTTGGGTTTAGATAAAGGCCGATTGAAGAAAGAAGGCAGAGAATGAGGGAGGGTGTTATTGATGGAGAATTGAAGCGGCATGGAGGTTGGGTTGGGGTATGGGTGGGATGTCATATTATTGGAGAAATGAAGCGAGGGGGGGGGGGAGGAGGGGCAGGAGTGGGGGTGTGGGCGGGGCAGGGTGAGGGCTGGGGTAGGGGGGTATGACATGGATAATTGAGAAGGGGATGGTAATTAAATTATTTATTTATAAATTTTTTAAAAAAACTCTAATTTACATTATGCTCTTTATATGTTGCCTAAATTAAATTCCTAATATGCAATTATTTTCTCATTAGCGAATTTCAAGTAATTTATTTGAGTAGAAAATTAGAAAGAAAAAAAATTTTCTCGATACTATACAATATATGAAAAACACTGAAAAGATTTCTCTGACCATTTAAATATGTTATGAAAAATGATAAAATTTGACTTTATTTTATAAAGAAAAAAAAGCAATTTAACTCAAAAAAAATATCAATTTAAGTTTTAAAGTTAATTAACTATCTCTACAAATTAATTATAAAATGTCCAACTAAAAATGTAACACCCCGTATCTGATAACGGACCTCAAAACAGTTTTCCAGAAGTTGCAAGTGCGACTCATGAACGCCACCCATGGACCGTAGGGTGACCCATGGCCCGTGCTGGTGGTCCATGGTTCACACCTGAAACCTTCACCAGAACTCAGCCCAAAATTTTGGCTAAGGATAGATCCACGCCAGGACCGTAGGTCAGACTACGGTCTGTGGTCTAGGGTCGTAGGTCAATCCCCAAATTTCACCCTCCAGTACTGATCAACGGATGACTAGCATGGACCATCAGTCGATCGACGGTTCGTTAGTCCCGTATGTCAGTCACTTTGACAATAGTTAAGTCGGGGTTTTTTTGGTCTTTTCCTTATTCGTTTGACCCCTAAACTACGTCGTTTAGACCATAAATTATGAGGTTTTAGTCAGTTTATGTCTAGAAACATAACTAGAACTTACCTAAGTCAAATCATTAATCAAACTTAGAAAAATTAGACCGTAAGAGGAGAAAAGAGGTTAAGAACCCTAGTTCAAGAACGCAGCAAGATTCCATCAGTTCCAGCCCCAAAATCGAAAGATTTCTCCGTGGAATTCGTCACCAAGTATGTGGGATTTCACTAGTGGGTTCCTTTCGCCCATTAGGTCCCTAGGTTGCAGTCAAATTCTTGATTCTCTATTATCAACTAAACATAGGGTTTCTAGAACTTTAGCAGATTATCATGAATTAGTTATTTACATGTTCCAAATCAGATTATCATGTTATTACTTCGTTTCTCGCATGAATTTCAGAACCCTAGCTATGTATTTCTTTAGTTCTTGAATTACACATGCTAGGTCAGATATATCAGTATTTCAGATATACTTGCCTCAATCTTGAATATGTCATATTCAGTATATTAATATGCATTCTTAGTTTGCATGTCAGTTTTGAGCTATCTGGTATATTACAGAATTTAGTCATAATGTGTTAATCATTTAATTTATTGGGACTAGCATAATATCGAGTTAGACTAGGGATAGTCACCCATATAGTCCCAAAACTATGAGCCACGTAGGTTTTAAGTGTTCACATCCCTTGGGAGGGCGCAACGTCACTCAAAAAATAATTAATTAATTAAATTTTAAAAGAATTTCAAGAAAAAAAGAGTTTTTAAAGGAGTCGCCACCTAATTTTAGGAAAAACTAGGAAACCAATTAAATAATCTACGAAACCATTAGATTCAATGTAAGGGGTTCAAGTTATTTTGAAGGGAAAGTGTTAGGCATCCTTCGAAATCCACAATTGTGGATCCCGGTTGAGTTCATTTTTTCAAATTGAGGATATAAAAACAATATACAACTATAATGAACATGCAATATACATAAGTAACAAAATAAAACAATAATATAATAAACGGCCTAAGGAATAATAAAGAGTATGATTCGAACTTCGTTCGAACAACTTCAAGCAACTCCAGGTAGTTGTAAAGACACTTAGTAAAAGTATTAGTAATAAATATATATGAATAAAAATGAATAACTCAATTAATAATTTAAAAATAAAATTTGTCTTATTAACATAGGAGGCCTTGGAAATCGACGGTAATCTTAACATCGGCCAATTTTAACATACAAAATATATGAGCTTAAACTAAATTTCCGTCTTTTACAATGGAGATGCCTCCAAAACCGACAGAGAGATTTTTTCATTGGCCAATCTGACTAGTACCTATTTAATACCATTAGAACAAAGTAATTAAGAAAAAACAAAATGATACAAAATAAAAGGCAACTTTAACAATGGTCAAGATAGATCAGTAGTAAATCATGACAAACAAATTATTGAAACAAAACACTCACTACACAAAAGCCAACCTAAGCAAAGCAGCAATATCTAAAAGGAAAAATAAAGCAACCACATAAACAAATAATTTAACAAGCAAATAAACTAACTACAATATATAAAAGCAATTCTTGAATTAATTAATGAGCAACAACAATTAACAATAAATGAAAATGTAATAGCACTATAGTAAAGTTTAAATAGTCAGTAAAGTAAAGTAAATCAATAAAATAAAATAAATTCACTTGGACTATTACCCAAATAACAAAAAATTAAAATAAGAGCAATTGAGTTGTTGTCACCAAAATGTAACAATCATACGAAAGAATAAAAAATTATGCATCAAAAGCAACAACATGAAAAATAAATAAGTCAACAACAAGGGAACGAAATGAACAATAGTACACCACTCAACACTAACAAAAATGATCAAAAGGAAAATAAGGAAATAATAAAATAAATACAGACAAAAATAGATTAGCAACGGAAACTCAACCAAAAGAGTAATAATATATATGCACATATGCAATGTAAAAAAAATAAATTGTCACCAGAGGAGAACATTTTCCAGTAGATCTGGAGTCATTTGGTGATTGGAATTTCTAGTTGTGTTGGAGTTGAAACTTGGCTGGTTTCTCGCTGGTAGCAGCGATAGAGGTGTTCTAGAGCTCTGAGCTCTTCGCCGGAAACCTGCAAAAACAAATCAAAAATCAAAAAATGGGAAAGGGGAAAGGGGGCCATGCTCACTGATTCACGTCGGGGACTCGTAATGTGGGTTGAACTCCGGTGAGTTTTGTTTACTGTTGTTGGTCGGTTCTCGTCGAAAAAATAATAAATAAAAAAATGGAGTCTTTTAGGGTGGGTTTATGGGTCATTTCCGATGACTTTTCACCGGAAAAAGTGAAAAACGAAGAGGGTTTCGGGTTTGTTTCTTGCGAGGGAGATGACAACGAGAAGAGCTGCTTGGTGGTTCTCTGGTTGGTGTGATTCTCGCCGGAAAAAGAGGGAAATAAATGGGATTTTCGTTGCTCGAGCTTCGAGCTTTGAGCTCACCATTAATCGCTTTCGTTCCAATCCATCGGTGCGAAAAGCCCCTCGCCGGAGCTGTTGAAGAAGAAACGAACAGAACCAGGGAGGGATTTTGTATTTGTGTTGTTTGGGTTTTCGCCAGAAAAAGGGAGCAGAGGCAGTGTTTGGATGGTTTGGTGGAGTGGGTTCACTGGTTGTTGAAGTTTACTACTCTAGTGCTTAATTTGTATATCAGAAAAGGGATGGGATTTTTTTGCTGGTTGAAGCTGGCTGGAAATGGAGTTTGGGTAGTGATGAGGAAGGAGGGTGGCGGCAGCTTTGAGAAGATGATAGAAAAATCTCTTAGGGTTTTACTCATTTTGAAATTTTTCACCACTTAATCTAAAATATTATCCACCCCCTTGACTTAATGAATAAGCTATTGTTTATATAGAAAATCGAAAACTACCTATAGTACGATATCATTATCTTAAAACCATGGGCTGAATGAAATCTTATTTTACATTTGAATGAATTTCTAGACTGTGCAAAACATCAAAATTAATATTAGCAAATGTAACGAATAAAAATAAATATTAAAAAGCAGTAATGAACGTAACTAATGACATGTAAAAAGTGCAATTTAACAGATATAACAATTTAATCAAAATGAACAAATATTTGAGCGTATTCAACCGGCTGTGACAAAATATAAGGTAATTAAAATTAACTGATAAAAAATCCTAAATTTTGACAAATAAAGATAGTTATCGATAAACTTATTTAAAATTATAAAAATGTAGTTTGAACAATTAAATAAATAAAACTTAAAAAGTTACAAATTTTGAAAATGTTAGATCAAAATTGGGTGTCAACAACTGCCCCTTTCGTTAGATATGATTGATGAAAGAAATCATGCACAATGAAAATTGACAAACCCGATTTTGGCCGAACACATGACCTTCATATAAAAGTGTGGCTAGAATGTGGTGGAATTCGACCCTCAACTTACTTCCAAAAGGTTCCACATTGTACCGCGTCCTTGTTGACATAGTCCACACCTATGGCTTAATTGAGAATGCATCATCTTGGATGTTCTCGAAAAAAACAAAGATAAAACTCATTAGTAGAGACAGAACTAAAAGAAAAAAGGTAGCATCTCTTACGATACTATGAATGAAGATGATCCATCGGTAGGATATAAATACATGTCCATTGGTAGGATGAATAAAGATGATCCATCGGAAGGATTTGAATATATGTCCATCGGTAGGACGAATGAGGATGATCCATCGGTAGGATATAAATGCATGTCCATCGATAGGACAAATTAAGATGATACATCGGTAGGATCTGAATGTATGTCCATCGGTAGGACGAATGAAGAAAGATGATCCATCAGTAGGATTTTGAATGTATGTCCAACAGTAGGACGAATGAAAAAAGATGATTCATCGGTAGGATATGAATATATTTCCATCGGTAGGACGAATGAAGAAAGATGATCCATCGGTAGGATATGAATGTATGCCCATCGGTAGGATTTTGAATGCATGTCCAACGGTAGGACGAATGAAAAAAGATGATCCATCGGTAGGATCTGACTGTATGTTCATCGGTAGGACGAATGAAAAAAGATGATCAATCAGTAGGATCTGAATATATGTCCATCGGTAGGACGGATGAATAGATAGGGTGCACATCCTTCACCTCCGAATAGATACGACTTAAATGCAAATATATTTCAATACAAGTCTCCTCCGACTTGAACATGGAATAGATAGGGTGCACATCCTTCACCTCCGAATAGATGTGACTTAAATGCAAATATCTTTCAACGCAAGTCTTCTCCGACTTGATCGTGGAATAGATAGGGTGCACATCCTTCACCCCCGAATAGATGAGACTTAGATGCAAATATCTTTCAATAGTTTCCTTCGACTTGAACATGGAATAGATAGGGTGCACATCCTTTACCTCCGAATAGATGTGACTTAAATGCAGGCCTTCTCGGCGAATGAAAATGCTATGGCCCTCTTGGCAAATAATAATACTATGAAAAATGCAAATGATGGATGACCTAATGATTTTCCACTGTAATGAGGTGGATGGCTCGATGATTGTTCACTGTAACGAGGTGGATAACTCAATGATAGTCCAACTGTAACGAGGTGAATGACTCGATGATTGTCCAACTGTAACGAGGTGGATGACTCGATGATTGTCCAACTGTAACGAGGTGGATGGCTCGATGATTGTCCAACTATAACGAGGTGGATGGCTCGATGATTGTCTTGTAAGTGTCATCGCCTTAATGCTTTCACCTGTTCCTGTACTTGAAAAGGAACAATTAGTAGACACAATGTCGCCTTAGCTAGCGACTTAGTCAAGAAACCTGAGAAAAAATTATTTAAAAGAGAATGTGTACAAAATGCCTAATCACTTTGACACATGTGAGCAACCAACACTTTACTCTTGACCATTTTATGTTTATTGTGACTCATGTCTTATTGGGGATTTGTACGAGGAGTTATTGGCTCGCCATGACAATGTTGGAGATTTGCAAGTTGACTTTGAACTTCAAGCGATGTTGGATCATTTGAAGTTGAGTACCAAACTTTTGATAGTACTTGTTGGAATTTTTGAGGTCTTTCTCAAAAATTATGTCCCAGTTAGAACTCTTGGCAAATCACAAAATGAGCTCCATTCTTGACTTGATGGAGATAGCATCTTTATTGTTAATTTTTGAGATCTAAGATCTCAAAAATTCTGTCCTAGTTTTTAGCACAAGGAGAAAGAAAATCACACTGGATATATGACTAAGCCGTTGTGGTGCCTACATATCCTGTTGAACAAGGAATCATGTCAAATGTAGTTCCAATCCTGTAAATGATGAATACTGCAAAGAATCTGAGACAAGATCATCAGTAGAAAATGTACAATATGAACATGATGAAATCGAAAAATGATATTCCTTGCGATATTCAAAGTCTAAAGACAAAAGACATGTCACATTTTTTGGGACGAATGACCCAATGAAGTAAAATAGGGGTCTCACAATAACATGATTAGCCTAATGTCACATTTTACTGTGAACAAACCAAAAAGGAAATGAAAATTCATTTTTTTAAGGAAAGAATTAAAAAAAATATGTTTTGAAAAATATTAAAGGGTGGGTGCTTGCTCACCTCTTTTTTTTTCTCCATAAAATAAAGAATGTAAAGAGATAGTCAAGTGTTGACTACAATTGGTACCAAGAGTTAGGATCACATGTATATCTCTCTTTTCTTTTCTTTTTTTTCTTTTCTAACTAAGATTGAATTCAAGGTAATTCCTACAGCTTCAAGTGGTACCTCAAATATATTTAAGGATTAAAAAGATTTGTTCATCTTGCTTCAAATAGAGGTTTTGAATTGTACCAATCCCTCTGTTTCAAGTGCCTTCACAAAAAGAAAAGTCATATTTCATACATATTTGAAGCGTTAGATTTGAGGACATTTTTCAAAGTACACTCACACTCGCAAAAATGTTTAACGCATGCAACTGTGATACCATATGCTTGGCCCTTATGTAAATCTCCACTAATGTGAGAACATTTGGAATGAGATCATGTAGGGCTTGTCATTGACTTGTAATATAGGCTTAGGGACGGGTAGGATACATATATTTGGGATAAGAGTGACTTAATTCTTTCTTGAGCGTCACAATGAATTTGTGCTTTTGATGATTGATACACCTTTGGCGTCTGATCCTCTTTATTGTCCCCCATTTTTTCGACTTCTTTTGAATTCTCATTTGTTGGAGCTTTTTTTTTTCGACTTCTTTTGAGTCCTTATTTTTTGGAGCTTTTATTTCATCCCTTTCTTTTGATTTTTCCTCCTCTTTTGTTGGAGTATTTTCTTTCCATCTTTCATTGACCTTGTAGGGGTGTTTTTGTTTTTCTTTATTTCTTTCAACCTTTTTTCGTTCTTTTTTTTTACTCTTTCTCTAGAAGTCATTTTTTATTTCCTTGACTTTGGGAGAATTGATATCTTTTTCCTTTGGCAACTCCACATATGGATCTTCTCTTATAATTTGCACATCCTTGGTGCACTCAAGAAGGTTGGGCCAAGATAGGAATAGTGCGTTACAAGCACTCAAAGGGTAATGGCTAAGATGTGGTTCTCCAAAGAAAAGGTTTTAGGCTCAAAGTGAGAAAACTAGGGATTAATGTCATTTGGTAGGTTTTGAAAGGCACAATCGGGTCAAAGAATGCCTACAATCCTTTCCAAAACCAAACATAACTCAAAATTTCGCCTCAATAAACATTCAAGCCAAGTTTTAGATCAACAGTGCGATGTAATTATGTTTTGATCTAAAAGATTACCACATAATGCACATGAAACCATGAGGTTGGTTTTATTCTTATCTTGAATGCCCGCAAGAGAATTTCAAGCATCACAAAAGTACAAATGAGAGGTACCAAAAGAGTCTATAGTTTACCACAAAGTCAGCCCTCTCCATCATATCACATATTTTTACATACTCCTAACTGCATTGGTCCCATTTGAGCTGAAGACATGACTCTTATAATATGTACACAATGATTTTTTTTAAAGAATGAATACTGAACCCGAGAAGGGCTGCCTACGTATCTCATCGAGATGAGAATCAGGTGTGCGTAGTTCATGCAAGTATGTTTGAAAATATGCACAAACTATTTTACTTTTCTTTTAAAATTTGAAAAAATGGATACCGAACCCAAGAAGAGCTGCCTACAAATCTCATCGAGATGAGAATCAGGTTCACGTAGTTCGTTCAAATATGTCGATGAAAATATGCACAAACTTTTCCTTTTTTTTAAACTTTATTTTCAAAATTTTGAAAGAATGAATACCGAACCCGAGAAGGGTTGCCTACGTATCTCACCGGGATGAGAATCAGGTTTGCGTTGTTCATGAAGATATGACTTTGAAAATATGCACACTATTTTACTTTTTATTATTGAAATTTGAAAAAATGGATACCGAACCCAAGAAGGGTTGCCTACGTATCTCACCGAGATGACAATCAGGTTCGCGTAGTTCGTTCAGATATGACATAAAATAATTTCAAAATTTTGACAAATTCGGAGTGATTCATTGTATCCTTTTAAATGTCGATCTTTGTACTATCTGTTGAATGTGGTCTCTCATTTTCTTATAGTAACCACTTGTTGTATTCTTTTTTTTAATGTCTCTTGGAATTGTGTCTTCTCCTAATTATTCACGAGAATTAGACATCATTATGACCATCCTCGACTGTCGTCGACGATGGTTTTCCTGCAAAAATATGAGAAATGTGTGAAAGCAAGGCCAGCATGCAAAACAATAAAAAATAATTAAGTGCGACCTTATAGTCAAAGACTCCCTTGATTTATCTTTTTGATTTAATATTAATGTCTTGTGAAATACAATGACTCAAATTTCGTGAGTCCTTTTGTGCCTTGCAACTTCGAACAAACTATGACTTCCAAATTCTGACATAAATCAACCTCTCGCTTTAAAAAGAAGAAATACTCAAAAAGTAAAATTGTTAGTGCGGGTTCATAATGAATAATGCAAAATATCACACAAAGAATTAAGTAAACACATAAGCACTACTTTGATTGAAGACAAACTCAATTATAACACATAACATACAAATATTTATTACGTGTCCTATACAAATATGCAACCTTTTTGTGCCAAGGGTAGGCCTGCCGATCTGAAGGATGTATTACGTCATTTGAAACATTCCATTAGCCCCACAAAATTAAAATTTATACAAGATTTGTAAATAAATTGAATGGGGATACATACTAGGGAAAAGGGATACAAATAATTGGTCCACACATGGGTACAATCCTTTGTTCTTGAACTTCTTGCCATCTCTAAATGTCAAGGTCTTTAGATGCAATAGTAATTTGATTTTTCTTTGACTCCAACAAACTCTTAAACTCCCAACCCCAAGAGACAATGTTTTGCCAACTGACGTATACATCCTTCAAATTTAAACACATACGCATGATTATCTTTTGTTGACCAATGAGCCAAATAGACACAAGGTGGACTTCTAATGGGACCAACACGCCTTGGATGTTGGGTCGACTTAGTTCAAAATACGCTAAATTTGGGATTGGTTTCGCTCTACACTAGTTGACTAAGAGTGGCTTCGAAAAGACCGGGAACCCAAGCGGACAACTTAGGCTGAAATTCATGACAACTATTGGACGCCTGACGTACCAATAAATTGCCGATCATTCCAAAAAAGGGTCGAGTATAAAAAGCCCGACTGCAATTATACATAAGCCATTCTTAATATACTATATATACAATGGGGAATGTCATGAATGCAATGACAATTTACATATAATTAAACAAATAATGAATAATCCACAAGTACAATATACAAATAATCAACAAAATATACAACATACAAGATATAACACAAAAGAAAAGTCTCCTCAATTTGAAAAAAATGAGCTCATAATGGTTTGAACCTCTATGTCCCCAGCGGAGTCCTCATTCTGTTCACATCTCTTGAGAGGGTGCAACGTCGTGGTGACTCAAAAAATAATTAATTAATTCAATTTTAAAAGAATTTCAAGAAAAAAAGAGTTTTTAAAGGAGTCGCCACCTAATTTTAGGAAAAACTAGGAAACCAATTAAATAATCTACGAAACCATTAGATTCTAGGTAAGGGATTCAAGTTATTTCGAAGGAAAGGAGTTAGGCATCCTTCGAAATCAACAATTGTGAGTCTCGACTGAGTTTACTTTTTCAAATTGAGGAGATAAAAACAATATACAACTATAATAAACATGCAATATACATAAGTAACAAATAAAACAATAATATAATAAACGGCCTAAGGAATAATAAAGAGTATGATTCGAACTCCATTCAAACAACTTTAATGGGAAAGCAACTCCGGGTACCTGTAAAGGCACTTAGTAAAAGTGTAAGTAATAAATATATATGAATAAAAATGAATAACTCAATTAATAATTTAAAAATAAAAATCCGTCTTATTAACATGGGAGGCCTTGAAAATCGACAGTAATCTCTTCATCGGCCAATTTTAACATACAAAATATGTGAACATAAACTAAATTTCTGTCTTTTACAATGGAGATGCCTCCAAAGCCGACAGAGAGATTTTTTTATTGGCCAATCTAACTAGTACCTATTTAATACCATTAGAACAAAGTAATTAAGAAAAAACAAAATGATACCAAATAAAAGGCAACTTTAACAATGGTCAAGATAGATCAGTAGCAAATCATGACAAACAAATTATTGAAACAAAACACTCACTACACAAAAGCCAACCTAAGCAAAGCAGCAATATCTAAAGGGAAAAATAAAACAACCACATAAACAAATAATTTAACAAGCAAATAAACTAACTACAATATATAAAAGCAATTCTTGAATTAATTAATGAGCAACAACAATTAACAATAAATGAAAATGCAGTAGTACTATAGTAAAGTTTAAATAGTCAGTAAAGTAAAGCAAATCAATAAAATAAAATAAATTCACTTGGACTATTACCCAAATAACAGAAAATTAAAATAAGAGCAATTGAGTTGTTGTCACCAAAATATAACAAACATCCGAAAGAATAAAAAATTATGCATCAAAAGCAACAACATGAAAAATAAATAAGTCAACAACAAGGGAACGAAATGAACACTAGTACACCACTAGACAGTAACAAAAATAATCAAAAAGCAAAATAAGGAAATGATAAAATAAATACAGACAAAAATAGAGTAGCAACAGAAACTCAACCGAAAGAGTAAAAATATATATGCACATATGTAATGTAAAAAAAAAAAAATGAATTGTCACTGGAGGAGAACATTTTTCGGTAGATCTGGAGTCGTTTGGTGATTGGAATTTCCAGTTGTGCTGGAGTAAAAACTTGGGTGGTTTCTCGCTGGTAGCAGCGATTGAGGTGTTCTAGAGCTCGAAGCTCTGAGCTCTTTGCCGGAAACCTGCAAAAACAAATCAAAAATCAAAAAATGGGAAAGGGGAAAGGGGGCGATTCTCACTGATTCACGTTGGGGTCTCGTAATGTGGGTTGAACTCTGGTGGGATTTGCTTACTGTTGTTGGTCGGTTTTGTTCGGAGAAATAATTAATAAAAAATGGAGTCGTTTAGGGTGGCTTTAGGGGTCGTTTCCGATGACTTTTCACTGGAAAAAGTGAAAAAGGAAGAGGGTTTAGGGTTTGTTTCTTGCGAGGGAGATGACAGCGAGAAGAGCTGCTTGGTAGTTCTCTGGTTGGTTTGAGTCTCACCTGAAAAAGAGGGAAATGAATGGGGTTTTCGTTGCTTGAGCTTCGAGCTTCGAGCTCGGAGCTCACCATTAATTACTTTCGCTCCAGTTCATCGGAGTTAAAAGCTCCTCGCCGGAGCTGTTGAGGAAGAAACGAACAGAACCAGGGAGGGATTTTGTATTTATGTTGTTTGGGTTTTCGCCGGAAAAAAAGAGCAGAGGCAGTGTTTGGATGGTTTGGTGGAGTGGGTTCACTGGCTGTTGAAGTTTACTGCTGCAGTGCTTTGTATATCGGAAAAGGGATGGGGTTTTTTTTTTGTTGGTTGAAGTTGACCGTAAATGGAGTTTGGATAGTGATGAGGAAGGAGGGTGGCGGCAGCTTTGAGAAGATGATAGAAAAATCTTTTAGGGTTTCACTCATATTGGAATTTTTAACCACTTAGTCTAAAATATTATCCACCCCCTTGACTTAATGAATAAGCTATTGTTTATATAGAAAATCGAAAACTACCTATAGTACGATACCATTATCTTAAAACCATGGGCTGAATGAAATTTTATTTTACATTTGAATGAATTTCTAGACTGTGCAAACTATCAAAATTAATATTAGCAAATGTAACGAATAAAAATGAATATTAAAAAAAATTAATGAATGTAACTAATGACATGTAAAAAGTGCAATTTAACAGATATAACGATTTAATCAAAATGAACAAATATTTGAGCGTATTCAACCGGTTGTGACAAAAAATAATGTAATTAAAATTAACTGATAAAAAATCCTAAATTTTGACAAATAAAGATAGTTATCAATAACTTATTTAAAATTATAAAAAATGTATTTTGAACAATTAAATAAATAAAACTTAAACGTTACGAATTTTGAAAATGTTAGATCAAAATTGGGTGTCAACAGTAAGTCCCCTCTATGGGCATCATTTTAGTGATCACGCTAGCATGCCTCTACACCTTTGGCCGGGTGTATTGGGTTCTTTCGATGTGGCGTATACATTGAACTCCACATTTAGGTCATGTGATTTTATTATCGGTTATTAGTAGCTCCCACAATTCAGTCAGACTCCAATGCACTAACCACATTTCAGTATAATCAGTATTCAGTATCAGCATGTCTATATTTGGTCATTGCATTTTGTTTGCTCAGTATTCAACATCTATATCATGTTCAGATTATACTCTTGCTTCATTGCTTGTTCAATTATATGTTTATTTTAGCTTTACTATATCCTGCTTGCTCAGTACCTTTCAAGTACTGACATATACTCTGTGCTACATCTTCTTGTGATGTAGGTTCAGTTTCTCAGCATCCAGATCACGCTGAGATCGATTCCCGATCTCCAGTTCAGTAGCATCAGTGGTGAGTCCTTATTCTTCGAGGACAATAGTCATGTTATCTTTCAGATTTCATTGTTTTAGTTTGAGTTTTGCTAGACTTAGTTGGGGCATGTCCCAGCGCTTCTAGTCCGTTAGAGGCTATTTTCAGACATAGTTAGATTCAGCTTAGTCTTTGAGTTTGATGTTTCTTTTTTATTAAACTCTCAGATTTGATATTCAGTTTTAGTATATGGGTATTCCCCATAATTTCAGATTTATTTATGATTAGCTTCTGCATCAGTTTTCTTTCTCAATTTATCTTTAGTATGCTCATGATTATGCCAGCAGAGTTAGCTTGGTGTCACTTTTGATCCTAGGTCCCGTGTCCGCATCTCGGGGTAGCTCGGGGTGTGACAAACTAACTTGGTAGTAGAGCCAGGTTTAAGTGTCCAAGGATGTCTGAAAAGCCGCACTGGGTAGAGTCTTTTTCATGGGTGTGTAGTGCACACCACATCTAATGAGAGGGACGCTACCGAGTGGTTTTAGGAAAAATCTTCATTTTGTTGGTACTCTTATCGTGCGTAAGGCATGATCTAATTCTGCTCTAACTCGACGTTTTACGTTTCAGATCATGCCTCCTCATAGAGCTAACGCCAGGAATGCGAATGCCAGGAATGCAAACGCATCTCCTCCAGTCCCAAATCAAGAAGTTTCGAATACAGAGTTTCAGAACGCCATTCAGATGTTGGCTCAGAGCTTTGTCAACCAGAACAATCAACGGGTTCCAGTTTTGGCAGACGCAAATATTGGGTTAGCTGCAGCTAGAGTGCGAGATTTTGTTAGGATGAATCCGCTAGAGTTCTTAGGATCACAGATTGGTGAGGATCCCCAAAACTTCATTAATGAGGTCAAGAAGATCTTTGATGTGATGCAAGTAACTAGGAATGATCTGGTTGAGTTAGCATCTTACCAACTTAAAGATATGGCTCATATCTGGTATACTCAGTGGAAAGAGAGCAGGGGTACAGATGCAACTCCTATCACTTGGGATTGCTTTAGTGAGACCTTTCTGGACAGGTTTTTCCCAAGAGAGCTAAGGGATGCAAAAGCTCAGGAATTTATGAACTTGAGACAAGGTAGCATGACAGTCCAAGAGTATGGGCTCAATTTTACCTAACTTTCCAGGTATGCTCGTCGCATGGTTGCTGATTCCAGGGCTTAGATGAATAAGTTCCCATATGGAGTGTCAGACTTGGTGAAGACAGTGTAGAAATGCTATGTTGCTAGAAAATATGACCATTTCTAGGCTCATGCATGCTCAGTAGGTTGAGGGTGATAACCTTGAGGAACAAGCTAAGGAGAACAAGAAGGCTAGGACTGGAAACTATGTGTATTCTCAACATAAATCAGGTGGTGGAAATCGCTCGCAGGGTCAACAGAAATTTTCAGCTCCAGCACCTTCATCAGCTAGTGTTCCATCCTCCAAGTTCAGACAAGATAAAAAAGGTAGGGCATCAAGTTCTAAGTCTCAGGGAAGTGTTTCAGGAACCAAAACCTACCCAACTCTCCCTGAGTGTGGTAAGAACCATCCGGCCAAGTGCCTTGAAGAAAGGAAGGATGCTTTGGGTGTGGTCAGTCTGGTCACAAGTTGAGGGATTGTCCTTCTAAACAAGGTCAAGAAGACAATGCTAATCGAGCCCAGCCTACAACTTCAGAAGCACTAGCAAGTCGCCCAACTCAGCAGGGTAACTCATCTGCTACAGGTGCCAAACAACACCAGAACAGACTCTATGCTCTCTAGGCTCACCAGGATCAGGAAGATTCTCCTGATATAGTCACTTGTATGTTACGAGTCTTTGATCTCGATGTTTATGGTTTATTAGATCCAGGGGCTACTCTTTCCTTTTTAACTCCTTATATAGTAGTTAAGTTTGATGTTAGTCTAGAAACTCTCTCAGAACCCTTTTCAGTCTCTACTCCAATCGGTGATCCGGTTATAGCTAGACGGGTATACAGAAATTGCCCCGTCACAGTCTCTCAGAAAGTCACCTCAACAGATCTTGTAGAGTTATAAATTGTAGACTTCAATGTCATTCTAAGCATGGATTGTTTACATTCTTTTTATGCCTCAGTCGATTGTAGAACTAGAATTGTTCGTTTTCAGTTTCCAGACGAACCAATCTTAGAATGGAAGGGTAGTAGCTTAGCGCCTATGGGTCGATTCATTTCTTACCTTAAGGCCAGAAAGATGATCTCTAAGGGTTATCTCTATCATCTAGTTTGGGTTATGGAGTCAAACTCCGAAACCCCAACTCTTGAGTCAGTTCCTGTGGTTAATGAGTTTCCAGAAGTGTTTCTAGAAGATCTTCCCAGAGTTCCTCCCGATAGGGAAATCGACTTTGGAATTGATCTCCTTCCAGATACCCAACCTATTTCTATTCCTCCTTACAGAATGGCTCCAGCTGAGCTTAATGAATTGAAAGAGAAGTTGAAAGACCTTCTAGATAAAGGTTTTATCAGACCTAGTATTTCACCATGGGGTGCACCGGTGTTGTTCGTGAAGAAGAAATATAGTTCTCTCAGAATGTGCATTGAATATAGGCAGTTGAACAAGGTCACAATCAAGAATAAGTATCCCATACCCAGGATTGATGACTTGTTTGACCAACTTCAGGGTGCTAGTCATTTCTCAAAGATAGACCTCAGATCGGGTTATCATCAACTCAAAGTCAGAGATAGTGACATTCCGAAGACGGCCTTCAGAACTCGGTATGGTCATTATGAATTTGTAGTAATGTCATTTGAACTAACCAATGCTCATGCAACTTTTATGGACTTGATGAACAGAGTGTTCAATCAGTACTTGGACTTGTTCGTTATAGTCTTTATTGATGATATCCTCATTTACTCTAGGAATGAGGAGGAACATGCGAGTCATTTGAGAGTTGTTCTGCAAACTCTCAAAGATAGCCAGTTAGTTGCTAAGTTTAGCAAGTGCGAGTTTTGGCTGCAGTCAGTTTCTTTCCTTGGGCATATAGTATCCAACGAAGGGATTCGAGAGGATTCCCAGAAATAAAAGCAGTGAAACAATGACCTAGACCTACCTCTCCTACAGATATCAGAAGTTTCTTAGGTCTAGAGGGTTACTACAGAAGGTTCGTGGAAGGATTTTCATCCATAGCCTTACCATTGACTAGGTTGACTTAGAAGATGGTCAAGTTTCAGTGGTCAGATGATTGTGAGAAAAGCTTCGCAGAACTGAAAACCAAGTTGAATACAACTCCTGTTTTGACTCTACCAGAGGGTTCAGACGGTTTTGGTATATATTGTGATGCATCCAAAGTCGGCTTAGGCTGTGTGTTAATGCATCGAGGTAAGGTTATAGCCTATTCTTCTAGAAAACTTAAGTTGCATGAGAAGAATTATCTGACTCGTGACCTCGAGCTTGCAGCGGTGGTGTTTGCACTCAAGATTTGGAGACACTACTTGTATGGTGTTCATGTAGATGTGTTCACAGACCATAAGAGCCTTCAGTATGTGTTTACCGAGAAAGAGTTGAATCTTCGCCAGAGGAGATGGCTTGAGTTCCTCAAGGATTATGACATCAGTATGCATTACCATCCAGGTAAGGCAAATGTAGTAGCAAATGCCCTTAGCAGACTATCTATTGGTAGTGTAGCACATGTTAAGGAAGAAAAAAAAGAGCTAGCAAAGGATGTTCACATGCTTGCTCGTTTAGGAGTTCGTCTTATTAACATATCAGATGGTGGTGTGACAGTTCAAAATGGATCAGAATCTTCATTGGTAGTGGAGGTTAAGGAAAAGCAAGACAGTGATTTGATATTGCTCGAACTCAAGGGTGCAGTCCATCAACAGAGAGTAGAGGTATTCTCTCAAGGAGGAGATAGTGAGCTTCGCTATCAGGGTCGACTATGTGTTCCTAATATGGGCGAGTTGAGACAGTAGATTCTTGTAGAAGCCCATAACTCTAGGTATTCTATTCATTCAGGCGCCACTAAGATGTACAGTGATATGTTGTAAGTCTTTTGGTGGAATGGCATGAAGAGGGATATAGCAGATTTTGTGGCTAAGTGCCCTAATTGTCAGCAAGTGAAGGTAGAACATCAGAAACCAGGGGGTATGACTTAAGAGATCGAAATTCCTACTTGGAAGTGGGAAGTGATAAACATGGATTTCATCACAGGTTTACCTCATACTCGCAGACAACATGACTCCATTTGGGTGATAGTTGACAGAGTCACTAAGTCTTCTCGCTTTTTGGCGGTCAAGACTACAGAATCGGGAGAGGACTACACCAAGCTTTACATTAATGAGATAGTCAGGTTGCATGGGGTTCCTTTGTCTATCATCTTAGATAGAGGTCCTCAATTTACCTCTCATTTATGGAAGTCATTTCAGAAAGGTATTGGTACTTAGGTTAATCTTAGCACAACATTTCATCCACAGGCGGATGGTCAGGCAGAGCGTACCATTCAGACCTTAGAGGACATGTTGAGAGCTTGTGTGATCAAATTTAAGGGCAGTTGGGATGCTCACCTTCCTCTTATATAGTTCGCTTATAATAATAGCTACCATTCCAGTATTCAGATGGCCCCTTATGAGGCTTTGTATCGGTGTAGATGTAGATCTCATGTTGGTTGGTTTGAAGTAGGTGAAGCAACCTTGATAGGGCTAGATTCGGTTCTTGATACTGTGGAGAAAGTGCAACTCATTATAGATAGACTTAAGACAGCCCAGAGTCGCCAGAAGTCTTATGCAAATGTAAGGAGAAGGGAACTAGAGTTCCAAGTTGATTATTGGGTTTTCTTGAAAGTGTAACCTATGAAAGGGGTGATGAGATTTGGAAAGAAAGGAAAGCTCAGTCCCAGATATATAGGCCCTTACCGGATCTTAAAAAGGATTGGTAAAGTGGCTTATGAGTTAAAGTTGCCAATAGATTTAGCAACAATGCATCCAGTCTTCCACGTTTCACTATTGAAGAAATGTGTGGGTGATCCAACATCTGTAATGCCATTAGAGAGTGTGGCTATGAAAGATAGTCTTTCTTATGATAATGTACCAGTTGAGATTCTTGATCATTAGGTTAGAAGGTTGAGAATCAAAAAAGTCGCTTCAGTCAAGGTTTGGTGGAGGAGTCAGTCCATAGAGGGAGCTACTTGGGAAGCAGAAGCAGCCATGAAGTCCAACTATCCTCACCTTGTTCCTTCTGATTCCACTCCAGCTTGAGCTAATAGTTCCTCTTTAGTTTTTCAGTCATTCATGCGTAGAATTAGTCTTAGTATCATGTTCCTTCAGTTTGTACTTGCATTGTCAGCGTATTTGCATGTTTTTGGAACTTAGTTCAGTCAGAAAAATCAGCTTCTAGTGTTTAGTGGTAGGGTTGCAGCTCATCCCCTCCATTTCAGCTAGTTTAGTCTTCATTTGAGAACGAATGTTTCCAAGGGGGATATAATGTAACACCCCGTATCCGATAATGGACTGCAAAACAGTTTTCCAGAAGTTGCAGGTGCGACTCACGGCCGCTACCATAGGGTGACCCACTGCCCGTGCTGGTTGTCCATGGTTTACAACTGAAACCTTCCCCAGAACTCAGTCCAAAAATTTGGCTAAGGGTAGACCCACGCCAGGAACTACGGACCGTAGGTTAGACCACGATCCGTGGTCTAGGGTCGTAGATCAGATCCCCAAATTTTAGCCTCTAGTACTGACCGACGGATGACCAGCATGGACCGTCAGTTGATCGACGGTCCGTCAGTCCCGTCCGTTAGTCACTCCGACAACAGTCAAGTCGGGGGTCTTTTCCTTATTCGTTTGACCCCTAAACTACATTGTTTAGACCCTAAATTATGATGTTTTAGTCAATTTAAGCCTAGAAACATAACTAGAACTTACCTAAGTCAAATCATTAATCAAACTTAGAAAAATTAGAGCATAAAAGGAGAAAAGAGGTCAAGAACCCTAGTTCAAGAACACAACAAGATTCCATCAGTTCCAGCCCCAAAATTGAAATATTTCTCCGTGGAATTGGTCACCAGGTATGTGGGATTTCACTAGTGGGTTCCTTTCGCCCATTAGGTCCCTATATTTCAGTTAGATTCTTGATTCCCTATTATCAGCTAAACCTAGGGTTTCTAGAACTTCAGCAGATTATCATGAAGTAGTTATTTACATGTTCCAAATCAAATTATCATGTTATTGCTTCATTTCTCGCATGAATTTTAGAACCCTAGCTATGCATTTCTTTAGTTCTTGAATTACACATGCTAGGTCAGATACTTCAGTATTTCAGATATACTTGCCTCAGTCTTGAATGTGTCATATTCAGTATATTAATATGCATTCTCAATTTGCATGTCAGTTTTGACCTATCTAGTATATTAAAGAAACTCAGTCATAATGTGTTAATCATTTAATCTATTGGGAGTAACATAATACCGAGTTGGACTAGGGTCAGTCACCCATATAGTCCCAGAACTACGAGCCACGTAGGTTGTAAGTCCCCTCTGTGGGCATCATTTTAGTGATCACGCTAGCATGCCTCTACACCTTTGGCCGGGTGTATTGGGACCTCTCGATGGGGCGTATACATCGGACTCCACATTTATCTCATGTGGTTTTATTATCGGTCATTAGTAGCTCCCACAGTTCAGTCAGATACCATTGCACTGACCACATTTCAATATAATTAGTATTCAACATCAGCATGTCTAAATTTGGTCATTGCATTTTGTTAGCTTAGTATTCATCATCTATATCATGTTCGTATTATACTCTTGCTTCATTTCTTGTCCAGTTATATGTTTATTTCAGCTTTACTCTATCCTGCATGCTTAGTACCTTTCAAGTACTGACGCATACTCTGTGCTACATCTTTTTGTGATGTAGGTTCAAATTCTCGGCATCCAGATCACGCTTAGATCGGTTCCCGATCTCCAGTTCAGCAGCATCAGTAGTGAGTCCTTATTCTTCGAGGACAATAGTCATATTATCTTTCAAATTTCATTGTTTTAGTTTCAGTTTTGCTAGACTTAGCTGGGGCATGTCCCAACACTTCTAGTCAGTTAGAGGCTATTTTCAGACTTAGTTAGATTCAACTTAGTATTTGAGTTTGATGTTTCTTTTGTTTTAAACTCTCAGATTTGATATTCAATTTCAGTATATGGGTATTCCCCATCATTTTAGATTTATTTATGATTAGCTTCCGCATCAGTTTTCTTTCTCAATTTATCTTAGTATGCTCATTATTATGCCAGCAGGGTTAGCTTGGGGTCACTTGTGATCCTAGGTCCCGTGTCGGCGTGTCGGGGGTAGCTCGGGGCGTGACAAAAATTGAACACATGTCCATATTAATCAAATTTTAATACCTTTTTCCGTGTCTCACATGCCTCTAAGAGAGTGAACACACTCTCTATGCCACTTCAGCACGAAAGAGTGCGTTTATTACACTTTAAAATAATTATGGGGGGTAATAGGTCTCATGTATCGTTAAGGTGTGTTGTTGGGATTTCGCGTATAGTTGAGGGGGGTACTTGTGCATTTTCCCTTTTAAAAATGATTTTAAGAAAATAAATTAGTCTATAAAGGGTATTTTTGTAATTCACCTTTTGACTTAAATTCTTCCCACTGTTAATTATATATAATGATGATGATATGATATGATATGATAAGTGGCTCAAAACCTTTGTTCTGAGACTGTAGCCATGACTTATTGTTGAACATCGATTTCTATGGATTAATTTGTTTATCATAAAAATTACTCTTGTATTCTTGTTTTAGTATTTCATGATTGACCATCATTGAGATACATTTATTGTCTATTCTTGAACTCGAGAGATGAATATGTAGATAGACCAAATAATACAGAGAGTGTGATCATTCTTGCATACCACTTGTTTAGATTCATGTTTAGGATTAACACCCGAATGAACATCGTGCTTGGTTTAGAGATAGGATGAAAAATAAATGCTCCATGGTTGAGTTTGCCTATCCCCAATCATAGATGTAGTTAGGTATTCAACTAAGGTAGGTAATTAGAGATCATGATCATAATATCGACCCTATATATAAATCAGTAATTTGATGACCGTAAGTAATCATGAAAGAGATGTGATACATGAATTCCTAACATGTTGCGGCACTAGAACTAGGCCTATATTGTTTAAACACAAAAATTGAAGTTGTTCATTCTTAGTTAATTTTGAGCTTTAATTTTTTGCAGTCGTAGTATAGATAGAAAAGATGAGTTTCATGAAAACACTGTCTTTAATTTATGGATTTAGTTTAATTGAATATAATTTGATGATAAGTCCTTTGGGTTCGACAAACCGATTCTTAAAGAGCCATTGTATTATTTTTGTGACTACGTACACTTGCGTATGCAACAAATTTTAAAGAAGATAGAAAATAAATTGCAATCACAAAAAATATGAACAAACATGATTATTTTATTGATAAATCAATATGGGTACTAATCTGTTCCTCCATTGATTCTTCTTTCATAAGATTTATCATGATTCGAGGGTTGTAGTGGTGCGTTTCTCGATTAAAGATAATTTGAATTTCTCCGTAATTCGAGGGCCGTTAGTGGTGTAGTTCTCGAACTAGGATGATTTGAATTTGATCTCTTTATGAATATTTCGTGGATTTGCAAAATATTTGAGATGCCCTTGCAAGAGAATATAATACCCTTTATATAGGCATAAGGTATGATTTAGAGTAGAGTAGCCTCCAAGAACCTTAACTACAATAGAATCCGTCTTGTAAAGTCCTACAAATTTTCAATGTCTACAAACGTCCCCTTCTAGAAGGCTTGTCGGAGTGTAGATTTGATGAAACTCATAGACGAGACTTAAGTATGCTTTCCCCTTTGAGGTTTCACGACTTCAGATTTGAGATTTGATTTGTGAGAGAAGAGATAAGGGCTGATTTGGTCCCATTGGGCATGCCAATTTGTTTGCAACAAACTTTAAAGGTGATAGAAAATAAATTGCAATCACAGAAAAAATAAGAAGAAACATGAATATTTATTTATAAATCAATATTGTGAATATTTTATTTATAACCTATTCCTCCCTTGATTCTTCTCTCATAAGATTTATTTATGATCTGAGGGTCGTAGTGGTGTATTTCTCAAATTAAGGATGATTTGGATATTTTGAATTTCTCCGTGATTCAAGGACCGTTAGTGGCATATTTCTCGAACTAGCATGATTTGAATTTTATCTCTTTATGAATAATCCGTGAATTTGTGAAATATTCGAGATGTTTTTTTCAAGGGAATATAATACCCTTTATATCAGCCTAACATATGGTTTAAAGTAAAGTAGCATCCAAAAATCTTAACTGAAATAGAATTCATCTTATAGAGTCATACAATTTTTTAATGTCTACAAATAGATTATTAAAAAACTTAAAAAAAAACTAATATCTATAGCAAGTTGTCATGATCCAGGGGTACCCCCTAGATGTGACACGGCGTACAAGACTCCGAAGAGCCTCATACAAGCGTCATAGCATTCATAACATTCGATAAAAGGAAAATGGTACGAAATTAAAACTTTTCTCTAAATCCATACAATAGAAAATCATCATTAAAACAGCGAAAGTCTACTAGTCTCATATGGCCATCTAAAAACAATCTTCGAATCAAAAGTAGGGTCACGACCCTTTACAATAGAAAGTCTAAAAAGAGTCTATTACAAAGAAAGACATGAAACATCAAAAGTACTTGTCCTTGAATCCATGAGGGCATACCACTAGTCTTGGAAGAACTCAATCCAAGCTTCAACTAGAAGAACTCAACTCACTTGCCGGAACCTACACTTTGTAGAAAAATAGAAGAAATGTGGGTTAGCACATTTAATGTACTAAGTATGATAGCCATGCAAAAACCATGCTTAAAACAGACATTTGGTTGAAAACCATGCATATGCCAATTTTGAGAAAACTTCATGAACGTAAGTATAAGAGGCATAAAATACAATCACATCCAACATATAAGACATTGCATCACATTAGAACATAATCAACATATAAGTCATTTCATCACATTAAGCTTTCACCTTAAATAACCCCAAGATATACTTTGTGCAATGTATGAATAGCGTATCATACCACCATCCACACTAAGTACCACATTAAGGCCACCAAAAGTGAACTTACCATTCTTCTTTTTCATCTTTAGACAATACTCATACATAACGAACATAAACATTTCATAAGTCATGAAAAGGAAAGTAACTCATAATACCATCCAAGTAAAGCATGCATCATCTCATTAAGCATATAAGTCAACATTCTTCATTAGCTTCATTAAGAGAACTTTCATTCATTAGTCATTAAGACATTAGAGAACTCACTATAGCCCTCTCAAAGCCTACTTGTGCAATGCATGAATGACATCACATACTACCACACACACTTCATAGAACTTCTCAAGCAACCATAGTGCACATCTCACATGATGGGAATAAGCATGAACCGACATAGACCATGAGAGCAAACCATGGAATCCGATGTCATATGACCCCAAACTGAAGGAAGGTGTTCTACTTGCCTAAGGTAGAACTAGATACATTTTAGCTTAGGTGGATCCACTAGCTAATATCCTATGTGGTCACATAGTTATAGGATAGGAAGATGTTCATTGGAACCCTAACCTAACATGGGGAGAGTTTCCATCTTACCATATCCACTCGGTGCTTAGCCTCTATTCCCATAGAGTAGTTCATTTTCATTAACATTATTGTACTTGAGAGGGCCACCAACATTAGGTCTACCAACCCAAAGTACATTACACATGAAAGGGCCACCAACATTAGGTCTACCGATTCAAGGTACATTACATGGATAGCTCATTGAATCCTCAAGAAAGGCCACAACCATTAGGTCTAACGATTCAAGGCTAATCATTTCAGACATGAAAGGGCCACCAACATTAGGTCTACCTATTCAAGGACGTTTATCATCACATTAACTTCTAGACTCATCATGAAGGGCTACCAACATTAGGTCTACTGATTCATGTTCATTAAGTCAAGACACATTCATAACACAAGAAGAGGATGTCTAAGCCTACCAATTCAAGATACAACATTCACATTACTTTCATTATACAAGAAGAGGATGCCTAAGCCTACCAATTCAAGATACAACATTACATAGAAGAAACACTTCACATTTTATCATCATCATTCATGAGTGTTAATTGAGAATATGCTTACAATCATAGCACAATTACATTCTAAACATGATCATAATACTTTCCTTAAGATCACACACATACACTTCACATCATAATCATACATAAATCCTTTATGAAATTGCCCTCCAAGGCTATGAATCAATCTCAACCCAAACATCTATAATAATACATTAGATAAGGGAATTAACATGATTCAATAACTAATTCAATATAAACATAAATAATTTAACATACTTTCATGATCAATCAATTCCCAATCACAATTCACAACTTAGGATTTTGGGGAAAACATGGGTTCATATGAGAAATTCACCATAATTCATCATTAATTCAACAATTCATTCATAATTCATCATATATAAACCTTTGAAAACGTTTTGGAATTGAACCCATGCATAGATTGAAAACCCTAGGTTTTGGGGGGATTTTGGAAACTTAAAATCATCTTTTGATAGGGCTCCTTGAATGAAACTTAATCAAGGATGAAGACTATCATACCTTTAGGAAGAAACTCCACGAAAATTGAGAGTGAAAGGTGAAATCTTGAGCTTCAAAGCTTGACTCCTTCTTCTCCAATGATGGTTTCTAGAGAGAGAATATTTGGAGAGGGTGGGATGTTTCTATTTTGTGTTTTTGAAGTAATGAATTGAAAAAGGGTATTTAATAGTTTCAAAATCCTTAAAATACTTTAATTAATCAATAATAACCGTCCCCTAACTCAACTAACCTAAAAAGGAATTTACCATTTAACCCTTACCTTAGCCAAGCTTAACAGCTTTTATAGGTGGGACTCACGGCCCTAGAGCTACGGACCGTAGGTGGGGTGATGCCCGTTTTACAGGTCTGTGGTTTGGGTCTGAGACTTCCCATTTGGGGTCTTGACCCACGGAAGCCATCCAAGGGGCGTGGATGGACCTACGGGACGTAGGTCCCATCCGTAGCTCCCAAAATTTTGATAGCTTTTGGCTAGTTGGGGCAGCCTTGGGGTTAGGCTTTAGGGTCCCCCTCAAGGACCCCTGGTTGGTCCTTCGGGGGTCATACCTTGACTTTTAACCCTTAAACTCCTCAATCTAAGCTCGGGACATCATTCTACAACTTCAAACCCCTCAACAAACTCAAAAACACACTTGTTAGGCTCTAGTTTCACTTACTAGTTTTCCGGGTCGTTACACAAGTTGTACTAGTGTAGCAAGTTACACGCAACAAGGGCAGAGGGACATACATGTTTTTTTTCTAAAAAAAAAATTGGCTCTATAAATTACCCACACACTGATTGATCTCCCTCTTTTTCAATCTCTGTTTTGGAGAGCACTACGAACATCAACGCCATTCAAGAAGAGAAGGACTCTTGTTGGTAAGTTCTTTCATGGACGACCTTCGATTGAAGGCGTGATTTCGATGATAGGTTTGTCATCAAATGGTCAGTTAAAATTGGACATTTTAATTCCAAGCATATTTTTATGGATTTCTCACTGCAAGAGGACTATTTAGATATCTATGCTTGGAAAAAAATACATGGTCTTGGGATTCTTGATGCATTAGCTACTTGGATCCCCGATTTTAATCCTGAAGAAGAAAACTCCCTTACCCCGTATGGATTCAGCTGTCGGGTCTTAAAATGGCATTATTTCAACTAGAATCCTTTGATCCGTATCACCTCCTTTATTGGCTCATTGCTGAAAATTGACAAAGCCACGAAAACTATATCCAGGCCTAACTTTGCGAAGGTCTTGGTAGAGATTGATTTGGCTAAAAATAAGAGGGATTCTGTATGGGTTGGTGTAGTTGACGGGGAGGGACAAGAACATGGAGGTTTTGATCAAAAAATCGTCTATGAGTTTGTTCTGGACTATTGCTTCGAGTGTAAACATCAAAAAATCTAACTCCTCTTCAAGTTTGAGATTGTCAAGGTTTTAGAGAAGGCGGGGATCAAGATTCCAATAACAACTCCAGAGATGATGATGTCAGAGATTATATTGAAGAAGATGAGTATCAGGGGACGATTTGTTAAGTCATTACTCCTAAAACTTCCTGGAAGGACCACGACCTTGAAAATATTGTTACTCAACATAGAAATACTTTGATCTTGCACTGTAATCTATCTCCTAGATCTAGTAACGATCCTTTCGAAATTGACAATTGAATATTAGAGGAGTGAACTCAAAGGGTGCCTTTGACAGATTGAACTTCCTTGTTAAAATGCATAAACTCCATATTATTGCTATTCAGGAGCCTTTTGTGAATTTTATTCATATTGGTAAATATAGAAGGAAGATTGGACTTGATCACTGCTACTCCAATATAAATGGCATACTATGGGTATTTTGGTCTAATACCCTTAATGCTCAGATTACTTTGGATGACCAACAACTACTGACTGTTAAGTTTAATAAGCAGGGAAGTGTTGATTACTTCTAGATGAGCTTTGTTTATGCTAAAATTAAAGAGATCCTAAGGGTACCTCTTTGGCATAGTATCAGAAGATGCAATGATGAGATTCAAGTCCCCTAGTGTATTAGTGGAGATTTTAATGTTATTATGAGTGCCGAAGAAAAGAAAGGTGGAATTCCTCATAGAACGCAAAAAAAGATAGGACTTCATAGATTGTATGGATGATTGTGGCATGGTAGATGCAGGTTTTTCTGGTCCTAGATTTACCTGGAAGAGACTTGATAGAGTTTTCATTAATCATGAGTGGGCTGCCAACTTTTCGAGAAATAGTGTAGAACACCTATAATTAGCACTGGTTTTGATCACACAGCTATGCTAGTCAAATGTTCTAAAGTTGAATTCATGGGTATTAAATACTTTAGATTCTTAAATGTTTGGATTGAACATCCCAACTTCAAACATGTGGTTCAAGACGCTTGGAATGTTGATATTCAGGGTAATAGTATGTGGAAACTACATCAAAAACTTAAACCGCTTAGCAGAACTCTCAGTCAGTGGTTTAAAACTACTATTTGGTAATGTGCCTGACAAGGTGAAAGAATGGGAAGAAAAACTACAACATCTTGAGAATGAATATATTGATAATGATAGGGATGATGCTATATTTGAAATGCACCATGTTGATGAGTGAGAGATTTTCACTCATTTGAGGCTCTTTTCTTAGTTATTTTGGCTTGCTTTAGTTTAAAACTGGTGCTTTTAATGTGGTTTTCATTATATTTGTAGGAAAATTAATGGAGAGTTGATTTAGAAGACATTTGAAGAAATCAAGTGAAAACGAGGCAATAGGAGGTCAATTGGAAGAAAGTAAAACTGACGGCAAATTACTCATCACGACCGCGTGAAGCAAGGGTCGTGATCGCAGTCAACAAAATCTCAAGACTTCGCGATCGCATGGTCAATGTTCGTAATTGCGTGACTCAATGACACTACTCATCGTGATTGCGTGAGTAAGTTGTCGCGACCACGATGAAGGAATTGTCAGGCGTCTGGGACAGAACATGAAATTCACCAAGTTTTCCCAAAACCCCTATTACACTTATTAGCAGCCATTTTTAGGGAGGATCTTTTTCATACCATTTTCAGCTTTGAAAAACTTTAGCTTAGAGTAGAGAGAATATTGTAGTTTATATTTTTGGGTAATGATTTTGAAGGCAAGTTGCCTCACAATTCATATTTGGATTTGAAGATTGGGTGCTGAATAGTAAAATCTCTTGTTCTCTTCTTCATTCCTTGTTATATATTGTTAGAATTATAGGTGTAATTGTGTATATGAAATTGGAGTTTTGTTCTAGAAATAGACAAAACTATTTAAGTATTTGATTTTTCATTCTATTGCTTTTGTGATTCCTTGATTCAATGCTTAAATTAATGAAATGGGTTTAATCTATTTACCATGTTTTAATCTATGATTTGAGAGTGCACACTCGAATCTACTTTAGGAATTTGTGGGTTGCTTGAAAGAGAATTTGTGAAGTCGGTGAATAGATTAATAATCATATTTCAGCTTTGAGTCCCAAGTTTGAGACCGAAAGGAGAAGATTTGGGTTTACTTTATTGAATGCTAAACTTGCTAGAAATAGGGGTTTAGACTAAAGTATTAGATTGTTTTGTCATTGAACTATGGTTGAGATCGAAAGGAGATTTCGTGATGTAATACTTCGAGACCGAAAGGAGATTAGTGTTGATTGATGATGATATAGATTATCTATGATTACTTTAGCAGGTGTTGAATTGCAATGGATCGTTCGAGTGTGGATTGAATTCCAAAATTTTGAATTCCCATGTATCCCTTGTTTGATAATGTCTTTGCCCAAATCAATCATTTTGTTACCAAAAAATTGTCTTTTCAATTGCCGAGCCGACAAATTGTTTCTTGTGGGATTCGACCCGACTCTTGTTGGGTATTTTTATTGCTAACAACCAATTACTGTTTTAACTTATTTTGAGGGTAATTTGAATGTTATCACCTGTTGGAGAATTATTAAAAAGGAAGTGGTTGATTTTGTTCAGAGTTATTTCAATGGGGCTGAGTTGACTAAGTTGTTATCGAATCCCTGTTGATGAGACAAGCCATCATTCCTTTTGTACCGGTGAATTAGCTACTAGAAAATGGAAAGTTTTTGGTGATCCTTTTGGTATTCCTTGGGGTCATGGATCTATTGTATGTTTCTTTGCTTGATGGTGGTCTATGAAACCTCTTAATTCATCGCATCAACAAATTCTTAAAATGCTCCTATCCTTATTTGTTGGGAACTATGGAAAGCGAGATGTGCGGTCAAGTATGGCTCTAAGAGAATTTCCTATGCTAGGTCGAAGCATAAAATTATTTCCCATAGTAGATGGTCAATAAACAAACTGGTAGGTGATAGAGATTGGCCTTGTCAGTGGCCAGCTCTATGTTCTACTATTATGTCTCTTAGGCCTAAAATTAATAGCATTGTTGTTCCATGGAAAAACCACAATATAATTGGGTAAAAGTCAATATTGATTGCAGTTGCAACCCTGAAGGATCGATTAGTGTAGGTGGTATTATAAGGGATTCAATGGGCAATTTAATAGTAGCCTTCGCAAAACATATTGGGAGAGGTACGAGCAATATAGGAGAAGCCAAAGCAGCCTATTTTGGAGCCAAATGGTGCGTGGAAAATGGCTATCCAAGCTTTTTTTTTAGAATGTGATTCCCTTGTTATAGCCAATATGATTAAGGATAAATCTCAAATGGCCTGGAAACTGCAGGATACTATTATGGAGACTGGAAGAATTAATTTGCAGGCCAATGTGATAGTTCGACATTGCTTCAAAGAGGCGATTCAAGTGGCAGACGTACTAGCTAAATATTATTTATATAGCAAGGACGTCTTGATTTTTGATCCTATAGATTTGCCAAAAGATGCAGCTGGTATGTACATCATTGATATTATTTGGATGCCCTCCCTAAGATAAAATATATTCTGAGTCACTATCTATGATCTGTCTTTCTTTAGTTTTTGTTGTACATGACCTGTTTTCAAGACTGTATATTAATGCTTATTAACGGAGGTTTAGGCTATCGTCCCCCTCTGCTTGTTCTCTATATAGATCTTGGAAGAAATAAAAGGTTTGCACCACCAAGGGCGTAAAATTTTATATTAAAAAAGTCCACCTGATTCTCCTTGAAATGACAGACTTTATATTTGTTGACTTTTATGAATCCACCACGAGTTAAAAGACAAGGTCCCTTGATTGTATTAATAATAGCAAAAGCAGTGAATGCTTACAGTAAAGAACACAAATGCTTATGTGAAAACCTCCTTGCTTATAAGAGAAAAAAGTCACGCTCTGCCACACTAGATTTCTCAAAATCCAATAACTTCAAGCAACTTATGAGTACATGCTACGATAATAACCACCTTGTAACACCTCTATTAAAGACATGATGACTGGTAGATTTACTTAAAAGAGAAAAAACCACGATCCCGACTCTTAATTAGGTATTTTTATTGACAACGAACGCTGTCTCTTTTAATTTGTTTTAGAGAGTACATTTGAGCGTTACAAAAAATGGCGCCGTTGTCGAGTACTGGTGGTTGAGAATTCTATTTGAGAAATTCAGTTGTAAATTTGTTTAGTTGTAGTAAATTGTTACTTTGGTTTGTTGTTGGTTGATTTGCAGGTCTAGTACAATGAGTTACCATGGTAATGAAAATGATAGTCACTACGCTCAAAATGACATGGGTGATTTGAATGATATCCACGTCAATATTGTTCAGACTACGGGAGCCATCCGAATACCTCCCACAACCAAGAGGACAGTGTTTCATGTAACTGGATTGTAGCTACAATTGCTCCAACTAAGAGGAATGTTTGGGAGGTTTAGCTTATGAGGCCTGCCATGAACGCCTTTGAAAATTTGTGGAGGTGTGTAGATTGTTTGTGTTTAAAAACATCTCACAAGCGTCCACGAGGTTGAGGTTATTCCCGTTCTCTTTGATGGGTGAAGCTACAAAATGATTGGCGGAATCACCAAATGACTATATCACTTCTTGGTCCGCATAACAAATAAAACTATACCTATAAAGCGTAATTAGGTAAACTGTAGCTATGAAAGCTAATTAAGTTTTTTCTCTTTGCCATATATGAAAATTTCCCATGATATGAATATCCATATTGTCCATGACTTGATTTCAAGAATAATCAAGTAATATCACAAACTAAAAGTCAAAATAACTTAACTCTTACTAAAATTTTAAAAAAAAAAATGAGTATTGATGTTATCCGTTTAGGTATATATTGAACTAGTTTTTGGGCACGCACTTTGCGTGTATATCCCATATCATTGAGTATATAAGTTTAAGAATTCATATGAATATTTTTATGTTCTATATTTGAGTTATGAAAATAATTAATGTTGATTCTATTCAGATAGTTCAATGAAGAAAAAGTTCTTGTCCCATGAAAACCCTCAAATACCTTTTTGTAATTTTGGTTTTTGCCGTGATGCCTTATTTGAATTTCTACCTTTGGCCGCTAATTACTAAAATAATTTCACTGTCTTCTTAATTTCTTTTGGTACAAATTAAAAAATAGTTTGCATAGAAGTTGTAAACAAACTTTAACAAAAACGAACGACCTTTATTTACTAAAGTTAATTGTTATTTGGCAATCAAGATAGTAACAAAAAAGTTTATAACTCATAGCAATTAAAAAAAACATTTTAATTTTGTTAATAATTACATTATAATTTTACTTACAAATTTGATAAAAATAAATGTCAAAGAATGTTAAGAGAGAAAAATCTTAATCCATAGTTTAAATAAATTTGAATATACGACCATGATTGGAATATTATCAATACACATGGTGACGTTCATTAACACAATAATAATCTTATTTTGCATTGACATATATATTCATTATAGTAAGAAATAGATGAAAAATTTATACAAAGTAACAGAGAAAAATGAACATACGCCATATATCAACTATTTTACTCTATTGTTTATTCAAACATATTTCTATTTTTATAAGTCCATTAAATTATATTTGTTTCGGATAAATTTAAAAATAATTTGCATATATAAGCTACAAACAAACTTAAATAAAAACGAGCAACCTTTATATACTAAAGTTAATTGTTATTTGGCAATCAAGACCAGTAACAAAAAAGTATATAACTCATAACGACTCAGAAAAAAACCATTTTAATTTTGCTAATAATTACAGTATAATTTACTTACAAATTTGATAGAAATAAATGTCAAAAAATGTCAGAGAGAAAAATCTTAATTTATAGTTACAAATATTGTTCAAAACATCAACATTATTGCACAATTCTCATATGCGTACCCCTCCTTGGTGCCACAGTCAGGTTATTTACATTGGATTCTTCCTCCTCCAACTTAGTAGCTTTTGAGATCGCAATAGTTTCTTTTCAATTACTATAGCTAAATAATATCTCCTTATTACAAGTGCCATTTTCTCAATTAAATATGAGTGTATGTTTATCATGGTTCTGATGTACCAATTTGAATTTCATACGATGGAAGATATAAGCCTATTTATTGTGATGTAACCCGTCAAAATTTCACACATAACTGATAATAGTCTTTTCATTTTTCATGCACCCCTTCAAATTTCCTAATTAAGTCATAAAGTCTTTTCAACTTTCAAATCAATTGAATAATATTATTTAATTACATTTTAATTTGTTGTAAGGGCAAAATGGTCATCCAACTTTGAAGATGTGAGCTTCCCACTTTTAATAATACTAGTTTCTGGACACGTGCAACGCACGTGTGTCTCATGCAATTTGTTATAAATTCGTTAGGACGATTAAAATTTAATGAAAATATGCGTATAATGAGTACTAAAATGCAACAATCTCAAATAAATGTTATGATAATAATTTATAGAAAATTAAATTAAAGAAGACTACTAGAGAAATATAAAAAAAATAAACAAAGAAAAATAAAATAACATACACATCCTTCTTAAGACTTTAATCATAACATTATATAAATGAAAAAAGAAATACAAAATCGGTACATAATTTTCCAAGTTTTTGTCGACACCTTCTCTCATATCCAATAAAAATTTAAAAGTCTTCTCCATCGAGTCAAATTAAAGCATGAATCAAATAGAAAAATCATTTTATTTTCATAAAGTGATATATAATCAGGCTAAGGTAGATATATCATATACTTTAAATTAAATACTATTTGAAGGTTTCAAAGGGCCAAAATAGATAAAAGAGAACAACTTTAACAATATTAAATATATGCAATGAACCTCCATTAAAATCTGGAAGAGTAAACAATCCTCCTTTGAACACATGAATTCTCCATTTACTTAATGTAATAATTGATTATCACTAATATTCAAACATGTAATTAACTAAATATTTATAATAATTTAATCTAGTGCAGGGGCAAAATAATATTTCAACTTTCAACTTTTTTTGTTCCCACTTTTAGTAATATATGATATATGATATATGATATGATGATATATGATGATGATATGAATATCAATATGAATAATATATGATAAATATAAATATAATAATATGATTATGTGATGAATGTCACTGCATTTTCTTGTCCCCCTTCCCTTTCTTGATCTATTTTCTTTGTTCTGATTCTTAAAGTAGGAAGTTGCTGCTTGTCTAGGTTCGCAATTTGCCTAGCTTGTCTTGGTAATAATTCTATAAAAGAATTATAAACAAGTCTACCTGGATTTTTAAAAGCTAGATTAGCTAAATCATCAGCCAAAGAATAATTACCTTCTCTGTACACAAATTGAATCTGAACTTGACAATCTTGAGAAAATTCCCATATGTCATCAATTTCGCTATTGTAAATTGTAGCAAATTATGATACGCTTTTTTGAAGAGTTAATGCAAAAAATAATTATCTTGAAGATCAAATTTGTTTGTATATATATCTTGGTAACACAATCATGAAAATTTGTTACTAAATTTATTTTATCTTCCTTATCAACTTTTTTTCCTCGATAGCAAGACTTACTTTTTGTATGGATATACCGGCAAATACTCGTGAATGGAACCCAGGATAAAGATTTCCGCTAGAAAATTGAAGTAACTAGATCTTCATAGAGAATAGATAAATGCTTCAAGTGAATATGTAAAAGAAGTTTCCTATAGAGACATTAAACAAGCTTCCATTTAAAGAATTAAAAAAATATTATTAATAAAACAGGAACAATGTGAGTCACCCCTAAATGTGGGCTCATTTTTAACACCCCTAAATGTGACATGCCATTCCATTTTTATTTTAACTTAAAAATTGAGGCCCATAAGAATATTTATTAAAATCAAAGGAATATATACAATTCTATACAAAACCAAAGCAAAATAAACAAAAGGCAAGGATAAGACAATACTAAAGTAGGAAACAAAGAGGGAAATGAAGAGTCGACTTTTCTCCACATCGATTCCTCCGCCATGGATGAGTTCTGAGCACCACCCGCCGGAGAATCGGCTCCTCGATATTGCATTTCTTCAATTGCTACCAGCTCTTCTCCAAAGAAACTCTAACCTTTAACTCGTCCTGAGCTAAATCAGTCAGATCTGGAGAGCTTCAAGTTCCGACTTTGGAAACTAAGGGAGACGAGTTGATGAGGTAAACTTCCTTCCTTGAACTTTAATATCTCGAATACATAGCTCTATTGACGTAGAACAATCTATTGAAGTAGGAAACAAAGAGGGAAATAGAGAGTCGACTTCTCTCCACATCGATTCCTCCACCATGGATGAGTTCTGTGCACCACCCGCCGAAGAATCGGCTTCTCAATATTGCATTTCTTCAATTGCTACCAGCTGTTCTCCAAAGAAACACTAACCTTTAACTCGTCCTGAGCTAAATCAGTCAGATCTGGAGAGCTTCAAGTTCCGACTTTGGAAACTAAGGGAGGCGAGTTGATGAGGTAAACTTCCTTCCTTTAATTTTAATATCTCGAATACATAGCTCTATTGAAGTAGAACAATCTATTGAAGTAGCTCTATTGAAGTAGGAAACAAAGAGGGAAATGGACAGTCGACTTCTCTCCACATCGATTCCTCCACCATGGATGAGTTATGTGCACCACCCGCCGAAGAATCGGCTTCTCAATATTGCATTTCTTTAATTGCTACCAGCTCTTCTCCAAAGAAACTCTAACCTTCAACTTGTCCTGAGCTAAATCAGTCAGATCTGGAGAGCTTCAAGTTCCGACTTTGGAAACTAAGTAGGCGAGTTGATGAGGTAAACTTCTTTCCTTTAATTTTAATATCTCGAATACATAGCTCTATTGAAGTAGAACAATCTATTGAAGTAGCTCTATTGAAGTAGGAAACAAAGAGGGAAATGGAGAGTTGACTTCTCTCCACATCGATTCCTCCGCCATGGATGAGTTCCGAGCACCAGTCGCCGGAGAATCGGCTCCTCCATATTGCATTTCTTCAATTGCTACTAGCTCTTCTCCAAAGAAACTCTAACATTCAACTCGTCCTGAGCTAAATCAGTCAGATCTGGAGAGCTTCAAGTTCCGACTTTGGAAACTAATGGAGACGAGTTGATGAGGTAAACTTCCTTCCTTTAATTTTAATATCTCGAATACATAGCTCTATTGAAGTAGAACAATCTATTGAAATAGCTCTATTGAAGTAGGAAACAAAGAAGAAAATGGAGAGTCTACTTCTCTCCACATCGATTCCTCCGCCATGGATGAGTTCCGAGCACCAGTCGCCGGAGAATCGGCTCCTCAATATTGCATTTCTTGAATTGCTACCTGCTCTTCTCCAAAGAAACTCTAACCTTCAACTCGTCCTGAGCTAAATCAGTCAGATCTGGAGAGCTTCAAGTTCCGACTTTGGAAACTAAGGGAGACGAGTTGATGAGGTAAACTTCCTTCCTTGAACTTTAATATCTCGAATACATAGCTCTATTGAAGTAGAAAAATCTATTGAAGTAGCTCTATTGAAGTAGGAAAACAAAGAGGGAAATGGAGAGTCGACTTCTCTCCACATCGATTCCTCCGCCATGGATGAGTTCCGAGCACCAGTCGTCGGAGAATCGGCTCCTCAATATTGCATTTCTTCAATTGCTACCATCTCTTCTCCAAAGAAACTCTAACCTTCAACTCGTCCTGAGCTAAATCAATCAGATCTGGAGAGCTTCAAGTTCCGACTTTGGAAACTAAGGGAGACGAGTTGATGAGGTAAACTTCCTTCCTTGAACTTTAATATCTCGAATGCATAGCTCTATTGAAGTTGAACAATATATTGAAGTACCTCTATTGAAGTAGTAAACAAAGAGGGAAATAGAGGTCGACTTCTCTCCACATCGATTCATCCGCCATGGATGAGTTTCGAGCACGAGCCGCCGGAGAATCGGCTACTCAATATTGCATTTCTTCAATTGCTACCAGATCTTCTCCAAAGAAACTCTAACCTTCACCTCGTCCTGAGCTAAATCAGTCAGATATGGAGATCTTCAAGTTCCCACTTTGGAAACTAAGGGAGACGAGTTGATGAGGTAAACTTCTTTCCTTGAACTTTAATATCTCGAATACATAGCTCTATTGAAGTAGAACAATCTGATTCTCTTCATCAACTTGTATAAATCCTTTCGTTTAGAAAGCTCGATTGAAGTAGAATTAGTTGATTCTTGAATAAAATTGAATACCTCGAAAGAATTTCAAAGACTTCGCAGATACAAATAGATGTAGAAGTAGGAAAATCTATTTCTCTACATAGATTTGTATATCTCCTCTCGTATAGAAAGCTCAATTAAATAAGTACAAACCAATTCTTTGAATAAACTTCCATAACTTGAAAGAATTCCAAACACTCCACAGATTATTTCAAGTTAACCCCTAAACTAGTATTCAAACGACTGTAAATATTTTTCCTATTGTTAATCTTTGATACGACGAGCCTTAAAGAGGCTAATACCACACTTCAAAAGAAAATTACAGGTTCTAGATTCAATGTTGTATTCCTACTAGCTTACTCCTGAAATTTGGCTAGCAACCAGTCCTTTGACAGAATGAATCTCAATGATTAACACCACACATCAAAGTAAGAAATTAGAAAATTGTTCAGTGACTAAATAGTACTCAGCTACCCCAAAATCTAATGCAAAGTTATAATCATAAAGAAACAAATAAAACAGAGTAAATTAACTAACCTATTGCCTATGGCTCAGTCTATTACCATTGTGCACCCAAAAGTACTCTCATCGGGTGCCATAGAAAATAGACTTTATGAAATCACTTCAGGCATTACAGTAAGGTAAGAAAACATCCCCTGTTTCATTAGGCTGCAAAGAGATGATTAAGAAGAATAAAATCTCCCCAAATCAGCAGTCCATATGAGCTAGGCTTAAGTGAGGCATGCTTATTTTATCCATATTGATCAATTTCTTTGATCTCATTGGAAGATCCTAAAAGTTTTCCACCATATAAGTACCTGCAAAAGTAACAACAATCATGTTAGCAAAAAAATCAGCCACAATGTATCCCCCACCTTTCCTTCAATATATTTATCATAGTAAGTGAATCTGTCTCCACTATAAAAGGCAAAAGGTTTCTGTCAAAACTGAGTTGAATGCCTTCCTTTATTGCTACTGCTTCTGCAAAGAGATTGGTAGAAACTGGATGTCTTCTCCCTTTGATCACTACAATATCTCCAAAACAATTTCTTACACAAAAGGCAACTGAATTACGGTCAGGATTACCCTTTGAAGCATCATCAACATTGCATTTATACCATCCATCAAGAGGATGTATCCAGCTCACAATCTTGTGTCTACACCTTTGTTCCCAATTTCTAGAACCTCTGCAATTGAGGGCTGAATCATTGGTAGGTTTAGGAAGAAAGGAAATTTGAAACCGGTGAATTTATGAATATTCTCATTTATCCCATGGATAATTTCTCAACTGGATAAAGTCCTCCATGTAAAAATGATATTTCTTCTTTTTCATAGAGACCATAAAATAATTATAGGAACTGCATTCTTAATATCTTAAACTTCTCATTGCCAGGAGCATTTCTCCACTTCGGTACCGTTTGTTTAATTTGAATCCAAGGGCCAACAACATTTGCAAAATAAGTCCAAACCTCTCTTTCTATTTCACCTGTTAAGAAAAAGTGTTGTACGGTTCAGGGGAAGGTACTATACAACACAAGCAATCTGTACTTACATTGTTGTTTCATTTAGCAATTAAAGTAGCCATGATAATTTTATTACACCAGATTCTCCAAACTAGGAAACAAAACTTAAAGGGCAATCTCTGCACCCAAATATACGTGTATTGGGGATCTTCTTCTTAAAATTTCTCAAATGTTCTTGGACATGATTGATAATTCTTTCTGGCAGTGCTTGTTGGAGTTTTCCTGAATCCCATCTTTCTTCATTCATCATCTCCCTTTTATCCTTCATTTCAGGTCTAATGATACAATCTGGCTCCAGAAATAAAGGATCAAGTTTCATCCACTTTTCATGCCAAATATATGTAAAGCCTCTCTAGGTTCCCACCACATATTGTTCTCCATTTTTTTTTCTCTATTTTTTACCATCATCTTCCACATCTAAGAGCCACCTTTCCCTTACACCAAAGTTGAAATTTCTTTTTTGTAATATTTATTCCACATAAAGTTTTCCCATAAAGAATTACCAGTTCTAAATTTTCACCATAGCTTTGCAAATATCAAATAAAGATCTAAAACCAAGACCCCCTTCTGCTCTGGGTAAGCAAATATACCAAGCAGCCCAATTCTTACTTCTCCCTATCTCTTTATTGTTCCAAAAAAAAAACTTCACAAAAATATTATGTGGTTCATTGATTACTTAATTTGGGGGAACAATTTCTAAAAGAATGTGGATAGGAATACTTTGTAGCACACTACTGATCAAAGTTACCTTACCACCAAAATAGAGCATCTTCCCTTTCATGTTTGAAGCTTGACTTCACCTTCTTAATTAGATCACTATAACCACTCTTTATCTTCTTAGCATGAGTGATAGGACACCTAGTTAAGTAATTGGGAATTGACCTCTTGAGATACATGTACATCTATCAACCAAACCTCCTAGTTGAGCGTTGGTGTTTCGATGCATGCACAAAACACTCTTTCCTTTGTTGATTAATTGTCCAGATTGAGACTCATATTTTCCTAGCACCTTCATTATTCTTTTAAGGGACTTTTCATGTGTATCTGAAAAAATAGTTGTGTCATATGCATAAGAAAGATGGTTAAGATTTGCACTCCATTTAGGCATACCATATCCCACATAGTTTCCATCATCGATAAAGAATTCAAAGCCCTTGATAGAACTTCAGCACTAATAATAAATAGAGTGGGAGATTAAGTGTCTCCCCGTTTTACCTCTCTAGTAGAGTGAAAAAAGCCTTGTGCCTATCCATTCACCAACACAGAATACCAATTATTAGCTATGATCCTACAAATGGTATCAATAAACACCTCTGAAAATCCTATTTTTCTTAGGACTTTTCAAATAGAACCAAGAAACTCTATCATAAGCTTTTGATAATGATATTAGATGGTTTTCTCTTTTTAGTGATATCTGAAGCAATCTATTGAGTAAGTAAAACATTTTCAATAATGTTCCTTCCTTTTACAAAACCTGATTGATTGGATGAGATTAGCCTTAGAAGCATCATCTCCAATTTTCCATGTATTACCCTAGAAATAACCTTATTAATAAAGTTACTGAAACTGATAGGTCTCAGATCTGAAAAAGATAGAATGTCATTCTTTTTAGGTAACAACACAAGGTTAGTATGTGTTAGGAAATTGGGAAGTTTGTTTCCTTCAAAGAAAGTAGCAACCAACTTACATAAGTAATCATCCACTATGTCCCAACAATTCTGATAAAAAATACATGTGAAATGATCAGGTCCACTTTCACTGTCCCCACTAATCTTAAATAAAATATTTTTACCTCTTTCTTTGTTGGCATAATTCCGAGAGATGCATTATCCTCAACTGAAAGGACCTGTGGAATGTGCCTAAGGAGAGGAAAAAATAATTACGCCCTATGTCATATATAAGCATGAAATTGCCTTTGAAAAGTGTAAGGTAGATGATGAGTGCTTGATTTTTGCAAGTGATGGCTTGTGGGATGTTGTATCAAGCGAAACGACGTGTCGGGTGGTTAGAGTGTGTCTTCAAGAAGATGCAATATATTTTCCCGCAAAGTGAATCAGCAACAACATTACGTACTCGAGTTGTTATGGGAAGGAATAGTCATGATAATATCAGCATTATTGTAGTTGATTAGATAAGAAATCAGGAAGGAGATGTTTTTACTATGGAATTTCTCCTAGTTCCGGATTTCTCGTCAAACCAACTACAATAACGCTGATATTATCATGACTATTCCGTCACATAGCAACCTGAGTAAGTAGCGATGCTACTGATTCACTTTGCAAAAAATAAATATAACATCTCCATGAAGACACACTCTAGCCACCCGACACGCCTTTTCTCTTGATACAACATCCCACAAGCCATCACTCGCAAGAATCAAGAACACATCATCTACATTATTTTTTACAAAGGTAATCTCAGGCTTAGATATGACATAGGATTGTTTCCTGTTTGTAACAGGAAAAAATAACATAAATATTTACTAGTAGTTATAGAGATTGAACTACTAGTAACCAAATGTTATAGAGATTCAACTACTAGTAACAAAATGTTATAGAGATTCAACTACTTGTTACGAATAAGATACAGTTATTTGAAGCCCTATGTCATATCTTAGCCCGAGATTACCTTTGTCAAAAGGACTGTAGACGATGAGTGCTTGATTCTTGCGAGTGATGGCTTCTGGGATGTTGTATGAAGCGAAACAGCGTGTCGGGTGGGTAGAGTGTGTCTTCAAGGAGATGGAATATTTTTTTCGCAAATTTAATAAGCAACAACACTACATACTTGAATTGCTATAGGACGAAATAGTCTTGATAATATCAGCATTATTGTAGTTGATTTTGTGAGAAACCAGGAATGAGGTGAAAGTCCATAATACACATATATATGTTTGTACTTTGGACTTTATCCTCCTTCCTGATTTATCATCAAATCAACTACAATAGCACTGATGTTATCATGACTATTCAGTCCCATAGCAACCTGAGTAACTAGCAATGCGTATTATTCACTTTGCAAAAAAAAATATTGCATATCCTTGAAGACACAATCTAGCCACCTGACATGTCGTTTCGCTTGATACAACATCCCACAAGCCCTCACTTGTAAGAATCAATCACTCATCGTCTACATTCCTTTTTACAAAGGTAATCTCAGACTTAGATATGACATAGGGCTTCAAATAATTGTTTCCTATTTGTAAGAAGAAAAAATAACATTAATATTGACTAGTAGTTGTAGAGATTCAACTATTAGTAACTAAATATTATAGAGATTCAACTACTAGTAACTAAATGTTATAGAGATTTAACTACTTGTTACAAACATTATACAATTATTTGAAGCCCTCTGTAATATCTAAGCCTGAGATTACCTTTGTAAAAAAGAAGGTAGATGATGAGTGCTTTATTTTTGCGAATGATGGCATATGGAATGTTATATCAAGCGAAACGACGTGTTGGGTGGCTAGAGTGTGTCTTCCAGGAGATGCAATATTCTTTCCGCAAAGTGAATCAACAACAACACTACATACTCTAATTGCTATGGGACGGATTAGTACTGATAACATCTGCATTATTGTAATTGATTTGATGAGAAATTAGGAAAGAGATGTTTGTACTATGGACTTTCTCCTCCATCTCAATTTTTTGTCAAATCAACTACAATAATTCTGATGTTATAATGACTATTCCGTCCCATGGCAACCTAAGTAAGTAGCGATGCTACTGATTCACTTTGCTAAAAAATATCGCGTCTCCTTGAAGACACACTCTAGCCACCCGACACGCCAGTACGCTTGATACAACATCCTATAAGCCATCACTCACAAGAATAGAACACTCATCATCTACATTCATTTTTCACAAAGGTAATCTCAGACTTAGATATGACATAGGGCTTCAAATAATTTTTTCCTCTTTGTAACAAGAAAAAATAACATAAACATTTACTAGTAGTTATAGAGACTCATCCACAAGTAACTAATGTTATAGAAATTCAACTACTAGTAACAAAATGTTATACAGATTCAACTAATTGTTACAAACAAGATACAATTATTTGAAGCCCTATGTCATATCTAAGCCTGGGATTACCTTTTTATAAAGGAATATATATTATGAAAGCTCGATTCTTACGAGTGATGGCTTGTGGGATGTTGTATCAAACGAAACGGCGTGTCAGGTGGCTAGAGTGTGTTTTCAAGGAGATGCAATATTTGTTTTCGTTAAGTGAATCATCAACAACCGTACGTACTCGAATAGCTATGGGATTGAATAGTTATGATAACATCAACATTATTAAAGTTGATTTGATGAGAAATCAGGAAGGAGATGTTTTTACTATGGACTTTCTCATCCTTCTTGATTTCTTGTCAAATCAACTGCAATAATGCTGATGTTATCATGACTATTATGTCCTATAGCAAACTGAGTAAGTAGCGATGCTACTGATTCACTTTTCAAAAACAATATTGCATCTCCTTGAAGACACATTCTAGCCACCCGACACGTCGCTTTGCTTGAAACAACATCCCATAAGCCATAACTCAAAAGAATCAAGCACTCGTCATCAACATTCCTTTTTAAAAAGGTAATCTCAGGCTTAGATATGACATAGGGCTTTGAATAATTGTTTTCTGATTGTACCATGAAAATATAACATAAATATTTACTAGTTGTTATAGAGATTCAACTACTAGTAACTAAATTTTATAGAGATTCTGACACGCCCCGAGCCTACACCCTGGGCGGGACTTGTACTCGAAGACTATTGTTGGCCTCAAGAGAATCCTTGGCCTGGCTTACTGACTCAGTGGAAGACTCTAAACATGCTTACTATGATCAAAGTGAACTTACTCAAATAATTTTAGTGAAATAACTCAGAATGTTTAATAGTCAACATTCAACTTGGCCAAAATGGCAATTCAAGTCTCAACATATGAAATAATAATGTAAAGACATCTGAATACTAACTGTCTATGAAGCCTCTAAAATAAAGAGAGATGTCGGGACAGGACCCCTGATCATCCTAAGATCTGAAAGACTAGAAATCAAATAAAGGATTCCTCCGGAATGCATGGAGGCTCACCCACAGACTCTGAGTGCTCAAGCTGGATCAACGAGGCGCTGGATTCTGATCCTCGTTACATGCGTCTGCATCATAAAACGATGCAGGCCAACTGGCATCAGTACGTTGAATGTACGAGTATGCGAGTTGGAATGCTAATAAAGATATAGGCTTGAAAGGATTCTAAAAGGAAACACTTACCTGGCTCTTCTCAACTTCTGAATAACTTAACTCAAATATAAAGAAATGAAACGCATGCAATATATATAAAAAGCTTATAAAATAGTTGTAACCAACTTAGTTCATTAAAGATAAACAATAACAACTCAACTTTACTCATATAAGAAAATAATATGGTTTTCTGTGGGAGATTCTCTAACCGATAACCACCACTATGAGCCTAAGTGGTGATACATCATCTTGCCCACGCTGCCAGAACTGTCCTATACTTTGCCGTCATATAGTACGCTTAACTTAGTGGATCCACTATCGTAACTTATGTGATCATCAAAAAAGTATGACCCAGTAATACCCATGATGGCTACATGGTTTATGGAGACTTGAGTTAATATGAACTCGCATCCCCATATCGGTGCTCAATACTACTCCCAAAAAAATATACTTAGCTCATATGTTTTAAAATAACTTCTTTCTTTGGTTTGAGATAATTACTCAAAACTTTAGCTTAAAAGCTCTCTTGGGATCGATGTTCCTTTTTCTTGCTCAAATGTGAAAACATTTATAAACTCTTAGGGAATACTTAGTTCCCTTATAGCTTCTTTGAGAAATGAACTCAACTCTTTAGTCTTAGTTAACTTGAAACTTTTAGTCTTAAAACAAAGTTAAAACATTTGTAAAAGACCCTTGAAAACTTTGATGACTTCACTTGACTTGATTCTTAACTTTCTTTGAATTGACTCTTAACTTTTCTTGAATTGAATTATGGATTCAAGGATTATAATTTGTGATAGGAAAGGTCTCTTGATGTTTAGGAATGATTTCAAATAGCTAAACTTGAGAAAAGTTACGAAATCACCGTCTTGGAACAAGTCCGCGACGCGGAGAAGATTTTTGTTCACTGGGGAACAAGTCCGCGACGTGGACTTGTTTCATGAACCTTACTCAACTTTTTCCTTCTTCATTTTTCAGCCTCAAACCACCTAAATTCGATTATCTTCCTCAAATTCATTTTAAATCCTAATTCCCAGCATGTATACTCAAGAAACTAACTCAAAGTAACCCTAAACTCAATGTAAGGATCTCATAAACTTCTCAATTCGTCCTACTTCGCTAACAACTTTCGAATTCAAGACTATTTGTCAAGAACATCAATTTTCCAACTCTTTTAGGGCGAATCTCACTGAATTAAACGTGCTTGGCGCGTGGGTGGATGAACCCAACGCTATGAGAGACTCACACATCTTGTAGGATCAATTCCTTGGCGAATCTTGCTTTTCCTCTTCTCCTTTCTCTTGCGTTCTATCTCCAAAAGCCCTAACTCTATTTTTCAAAAGCGTAAACTGAACTAACTCAGTTTTGACCCCACTTAATTTACTAAAACGAATTTAATTAATCGGGTAAGGAAAAGACCAAACTACCTTTCAAAAATCCGGATTGGACATTTCCTAATTCGAACAGCCCCACTGCCAAAGGGCATAACTCACTCATACCAACTCGGAAATCACGTAAACTTAGCGGCGTTGGAAGGATCATTCCAAGAGCTTTCCAACCATATCTGGAACTACACCTAACTCATCCTGAGCTAGGAGTTGTGGTTGTTTGAAGTTGACCAAACACTCACTTTAACTTACTTAAAATTTTCCAAATTTCCTTATACTTACCAAAAATAACTATTTCCAGATTTTGAACTTCCTTCTAGTTCTTTCTAGTTGCGAGATGTTACATATTCTATTACTAGTAACTAAATGTTATAGAGATGCAACAACTTGTTACAAAAATCATACAATTATTTGAAGCCCTTTGTCATATCTAAGATTGAGATCACCTTTGTAAAAAGGACTGTAGATGATGAGTGCTTGATTCATGCGAGTGATGGCTTGTGGGATGTTGTATCAAGCAAAACGGTGTGTCAGGTGGTTAGAGTGTGTCTTCAAGGAGATGCAATATTGTTTTCATCAAAGTGAATAGCAACAACACTACGTACTCGAATTGCTCTGGGAGGAATAGTCATGATAACATCAACATTATTGTATTCGATTTTATGAGAAACCAGGAAGGAGGTGAAAGTCCATAGTACACACATATATGTTTGTTCTATGGACTTTTTCCTTCTTCCTGATTTCTTGTCAAATCAACTACAATAACGCTAATGTTATCGGGAATATTTCTTCCCATAGAAACCTAAGTAAGTAGCGATTCTACTGCTTCACTTTGCAAAAAAATATTGCATCTCCTGGAAGATACACTCTAGCCACCCGACACGCCGTTTCACTTGATACAACATCCCACAAGCCATCACCTGCAAGAATCAAGTACTCATCATCTACATTTCTTTTTACAAAGGTAATCTTAGTCTTGGATATGACATAGGGCTTCAAATAATTTTTTCCTTTATCTAACAAGAAAAAATTACATAAGTATTTACTAGTAGTTATAGAGATTCAAATACTAGTAACTAAATGTTATAGAGATTCAACCACTAGTATCTAAATAATATGGAGATTCCACTACTTGTTACAAATAGGATTCACTAATTTGAAGCCTTGTGTCTAAATCTAAGCCTGAGATTATCTTTGTAAAAAGGAAGGTAGATGATGAGTGCTTTGTTCTTGCAAAGGATGACTTGTGGGATGTTGTATCAAGCGAAACAACGTGTTGGGTGGCTAGAGTGTGTCTTCAAAGAGATAAAATATTTTTCCGCAAAGTGAATCAGCAACAACACTACGTACTCGAATTTCTATGGGACGGAATACTCATGATAATATCAGCATTATTAGAGTTGATTTGATGAGAAATTGGGAAGAATATGTTTGTACTATGGGCTTTCTCCTCCTTCCTGATTTCTCGTCAAATCAACTACAATAACGCTGATTAAAACATGAATATTCTATCCTATAGAAACCTGAGTAAGTAGCGATGCAATTGATTAACTTTGCAAAAAAATATTGCATCTCCTTGAAGACACACTCTAGCTACCCAACACGCCGTTTCGCTTGATACAACATCCTATAAACTATCACTCGCAAGAATCAAGCACTCATCATCTAAACTCCTTTTTACAAAGGTAATCCCAAGCTTAGATATGACATAGGGCTTAAAATAATTGTTTCCTCCTTGTAACAAGAAAAAATAACATAAATATTTACTAGTAGTTATAGAGATTCAACTACAAAATGTTATATACATTCAACTACTAGTTACAAACAAGATACAATTATTTGAAGCCCTATGTGACATCTAAGCCTGAGATTACCTTTGTAATAAATAATGTAGATTATGAGTCCTTGATTCTTGCGAGTGATGAATTGTAGGATGTTGTATCAAGTGAAATGGCATGCCGGGTGGCTTGAGTGTGTCTTCAAGGAGATGCAACATTTGTTTCGCTAAGTGAATCAGCAACAACACTACGTACTTGAAGTGCTATAGGACAGAATAGTCATGACAACATTAGCATTATTGTAGTTGATTTTAATGAGAAATAAGAAAGGAGATGTTTTTACAATTGACTTTTTCCCTTTTCTTATTTCTCATCAAATCAACTACAATAACGCTATTGTTAGTGTTACTATTCCTTCCCATAGAAACCTAAGTAAGTAGCGATGCTACTGATTCACTTTGCAAAAAAATATTGCATCTCCTTTTCAACACACTCTAGCCACCTGACACGATGTTTCGCTTGATACAACATCCCACAAGCCATCACTAGCAAGAATCAAGCACTCCTCATCTACATTTCTTTTTACAAGGGTAATCTCAGGCTTAGATATGACATAGGACTTCAAATAATAATTTCCTCTTTGTAACAAGAAAAAATAACATAAATATTTACTCATAGTTATAGGGATTCAACTACTAAAGGTTATAGCCATCAAACTACTTTTTACAAACAAGATAAAATTATTTGAAGCCCTATGTGACATCTAAGCCTGAGATATAAACAAGATACAATTTTATGGGATGGAATAGTCATGATAATATCAACATTATTGTAGTTGATTTGATGAGAAATTGGGAAGTAGATGTTTGTACTATGGACTTTCTCCTCCTTCCTGATTTCTCATCAAATCAACTACAATAATGTTGATGTTATCATGAATATTCTATCCCATAGAAACCTGAGTAAGTAGCGATGCAACTGATTCACTTTGCAAAAAAATGAGTAAGTATTACTATTCACTCGCAAGAATCAAGAACTATTCATTTACATTCCTTTTTACAAAGGTAATCTCAGGCTTAGATATGACATAAGGCTTCAAAAAATTGTTTCCTCTTTGTAACAAGAAAAAACAACATAAACATTTACTAGTAGTTATAGGGATTCAACTACTAAATGTTATAGACATTCTACTACTTGTTACATACAAGATACAATTATTTGAAGCCCTATGTGATATCTAAGCCTGAGATTACCTTTGTAGAAAATAATGTAGATGATGAGTGCTTGATTCTTGCGAGTGATGGCTTGTGGGATGTTGTATCAAGAAAATGGCGTATCGGGTGGCTAGAGTGTGTCTTCAAGGAGATAAAACATTTTTTTCGCTAAGTGAATCAGCAACAACATTACGTACTTGAATTGCTATAGGAAGGAATAGTGATGATAACATCAACATTATTGTATTTGATTTTAATGAGAAATAAGGAAGGAGATGGTTTTACTATGAACTTTTTCCTCCTTTCTAATTTATCATTAAATCAACTGCAATTACGCTAATGTTATCGTGACTATTCCGTCCCATAGAAACCTAAGTAAGTAGCGATGCTACTGATTCACTTTGCAAAAAAATATTGCATCTCCTTGAAGACACATTCTAGCCACCCGACACACCGTTTTGCTTGATACAACATCCACAAGCCATCATTTGCAAGAATCAAGCACTCATCATCTACATTTCTTTTTATTAAGGTATACTTAGTCTTGGATATGACATAGGGCTTCAAATAATTGTTTCCTATTTCTAACAAGAAAAAATAACATTAATATTTACTAGTAGTTATAGAGATTCAAATATTAGTAACTAAATGTTATAGAGATTCAACCCCTAGTATCTAAATAATATAGAGATTCCACTACTTGTTACAAATAGGATACACTTATTTGAAGCCATGTGTCTATATCTAAGCCTGAGATTACCTTTGTAAAAAGGAAGGTAGATGATGGGTGCTTTATTCTTCAGAGTGATGGCTTGTGGAATGTTGTATCAAGCGAAACGACGTGTTCGGTGGCTAGAGTGTGTCTTCAAGGAGATGCAACATTTTTTTTGCTAAGTGAATCAACAACAACACTACGTACTTGAATTGTTATAGGACGGAATAGTCATGATAACATCAGCATTATTGTAGTTGATTTTAATGAGAAATAATGAAGGATATGTTTTTACTATGGTCTTTTTCCTCCTTCCTGATTTGTCATTCCCCGACGCTACCCCAGGACGCGGACACATGACCTAGGATCACGAGTGACCAAGTTAACCCTGAGTTATCATATCACAAGCATACTAAAAGATTATCAAATAAATATACTATGCGGAAACTTAAACAGTGATAACTAAAAGTGGGGAATACCCAATACTAATCTGAATATATAAAAGACTATGAGTTTAATAACAACTGGAGGATCAAACTCAAAACTAAAACTAAATCTAGTATTATGTCTGAAATAAAGTCTCTAACTGACTAGAGATGTTGGGACATGCCCCAGCTAAATCTAGCAAAACTGAAACTAAAAAATGAAAGTAGAAAGATAATCATGTCAATCGTCCTTGAAGAATGAGGACTCACTACTGATGTTGATAAACTGGAGATCGGGAACCGATCTATGCGTGATCTAATAGCTGAGGACCTGAACCCACATCACGAGAAGATGTAACATAGAGTATGTGTCAGTACTTGAAAGGTACTGAGCATGCATGATATAGTAAAACTGAACAATATACATAACTGAACAAAGCATATAACTGAGCAATGATATAATATGAACATGATGAATAAACTGAAGATACTTAATATGAACTAAACTGAATGCAACGACCAAGTTTATACATGTTGAAACTGAATACTGAACTGTAACAGGTACCCTGGTCAATGCACTAGAATTTGACTACGGGAGCTACTAATAACCGACATAAAACCACATGAGCTAAATGTGGAGTCTGATGTATACGCCCCATCGAGAGGACCCAATATACCCTGCTAGAGGTATAGAGGCATGACTAGCGTGATCACTAAATTAATGCCCACATAGGGGATTTATAACCTATGGGGGCACGTAGTTCTGGGACTTTGAGGGTGACTGACCCTAGTCCACTCGGTATTAAGCCTACTCGTAACTAAATATATGTAAATTATAACATAACTAAAGTAAACTAGATAGCTCGAGATTCTGACATGCTAACTGAAAATGCAACATTAAGTACTGATAATGAAACATTCTTAACTGATGCATGTACTCCCAACTGGAGTATGTATATGATGCATTATGATTGAAATACTGAACAACTCAAAATGTTGACATGCAAACGCTCATACTTGAAAACTCTTTCTATAAAACAATTCAAAATCATATTATACTATGATCATTGATGACTCGGGAAGTCATGCTGGATAAAATTTGATGGTATATCCAGATAACATACTGCTCATACATTAATGGCCTACTCAGTTGTTATACTAATAATGTTTTAGAATCTCTTTCTTAAAACTCATCTTAACTTTCTCAAAAACTCAGTTTAAAACTCATGCGTAGGCTTTAAAAAGCTTCTCAAGATTTATAACTCAAAATAGGGTTCATGCTAAAATATACTGATAATGTGACGTTCAAAACTGGAGCATGTATATCTGTTTAACTGACCTAGCATGTGTAATTCGTGAACTAAGAGAATCTACACAACTAGGGTTCTGAGTTTCATGCAAAGAACTAAGTCACGATTCCACAAAAACATGATAATCTGATTAGGAATATTCTAACAGCTAAATCACAACTAGTATCTAAGGTTTTAGAAACCCTAGGTCTAAGTAAGATATAGGAATCAAGAATCTAACTGAATTCTAGGGACCTAGTGGATGAAAGGAATCCACCAGTGAAATCCCACATACCTGGTGAAGAAATTCATGGAGAAATCTTTCGATTTCGGGGCTGGAACTGAAGAAAACTTGTTGTGTTCTTGGAGAGGGCTTGGTCATCTCCTTCTTCTCTTTTTGCTTTAGTTTGATGATTTTTTAGTGAATAAATGTTTTGGTTATGTTCTGACTAGGTTATTAGGTTTAATCTGAGTAAAACGACGTAGTTTAGGGGTTAAACGATGTGGTTTAGGTGCCCACCGCATAGGGGAAAGGACCAAAATGACCCTGACTTAATTCTGGCGAAGTCCATCCACAGAGGGAACGACGGTCCGTCATTTGACCTACCGACCGTCGTTTGACCTACCGACCGTCGTTTGGGTTCGTTGGTCAAGTCTGCCTAACAAGGCTTCACTAAAACGAGCATAACTTTTTACTCAGAGATGGGATTTTAGCAAACTCTGTGGCGTTCGAAAGAGAATTCAATTATATATCATTTTTTAGGTCATGGGCCACTTAAATTACTTTTGTGATAAGGGTTATGACCATTTGAAGTTGACCCAATAACAATTTCCCTTTAACTGGCAGTTGACCCTCACCTACGGTCATTCCTACAGTCTGTACGTCCAACCACGGACCGTACTGGTCGACCGTGGGTGGGATCAAAAACTATTAAGGCTTGGGCCTTAACGACGGAACACCACCTACCATCTGTGGTCCTACCTACGATCCGTGGGTGGTTCCGTTGGTACTGACACCAGATTTTCTGAAAACTAGGATTTTCTTCGTTTTGAGATCCGAGGTGTTACAATATCTCCCCCTTGGGAACATTCATCCTTGAATGAAGTCTAAGCTAGCTTGGTATGGAGGGAAGGAGCTGCAATCCCTATCACTAAGTACTTAAAACTGATATCTGACTGAACTGAGTTCCAAGAACATGCAAATATGCTGAAAATGCAAGAACAACTGAAGGAATAAGGTACTAAGATTGAATTTACGCACGAGTAAAATGAAATTCTGGAAGGAAACTATTATCTCAAGTTGGAATGAAATTGGAAGGAAAGAGATGAGGATACTTGGCCTTCATGTCTGCTTCTGCTTCCTAAGTAGCTCTCTCTACGGACTAACTCCTCTAAGTCTGTCAAATCTCATCACCCCCTTCATAGGTGATACTTTCAGGAAAATCCAATCATCTATCTCAAACTCTAAGTTCCTTCTCCCTACATCTGCATCAGATTTCTGTCTTGAGTCTATTTTTGATGCTGAACTTTTCCCATAGTTTCATAAACTGAATCTGACCCAATCAAGGCTGCTTCACCTATTCATTCACCTTAGGAACACATACGTGACCATCTCCCCCTTGGGAGAAAACCTCTTATTTCTGTTGTTGAGCTGCACAAATAATATAGGATCACTGTCATGTTTTCCCTTAACCTCAATCAACTGCCTCTAAGGCTGCTAACTCCAAGTTCCCTACTGAAGTTGAAGGAATCTTTGGTGCTACCTTCGGAAGTTTCAGAGCTATTATGAGGAGCAAGTCAACTATGCTGGGACAACAAAAACTTCAAGTCTCATCTACACCAACTCCTATATTTGGATCTTTGACTAAAAAATGGTAAAGGTCCTCCACAAATGCTTTAGAAGAAGGAAACAGGTGTTGCTGAAATGATCAAGAAAACCTTAACTCTACTTAAGCAATCTGGTTCCAAGAACCCTACCACAAAGGAGAAATACGATTCAACCAATGAATCCTATCCACAAGCACCACATGTTATGAGTTCGTTGAGTATTAACTTGCGTATTAATTCATGTTACTCTCCTACGTCCCCAATGATCATGCAAGCAATGGTAACTGTTGCTTCATCCACGGATGAACAACTTGCAAATTTGATGAAGTTGGTTGAAGGATTGAGCAAGCATGTATACCACTAAGAGTTTCAAATTGATAAGTTGAAGGATATGATGGAAGGAGTTTTAGATGGAGAACCAGCCATGCGCCTGCAAAGAGTGTTGAAGTTCAAGAGATCGAGAATTCTGCAAAGCAAGCACCGCTTGTCAAGGAGATACCAATTTTTCTAAAGGAATTATCCCACTTGATCACTTGAAGGAGTTCATCAAATGGAACAATCAAAGATAATTATGAAGTCTCCACCAAGTTTTCTCATATGTATGCCAAGCCATACACTACAAGAATTGATAACTACAAAATGTCTGCTGGTTTTCAGCCTTCCAAATTTCAACAATACGAGGGTAAAAGGAAATCTGAAGCAACACGTTGCACACTTTGTGGACACATGTAATAATGCTGGAACCTATGGGGACCATCTTTTCAAGTAGTTCGTCCACTATGTAAAAGGAAATACCTTTGATTGGCACACAGATCTGAAGCCTAATTCTATTGATAGTTTGGAGAAGCTAGAGAATGAGTTTCCCAATCACTTCTATAACACAAGGCATATGGTGAGCATGGTAGAACTCACAAATACTCACCAAAGGAAGGATGAGCCGATTATAGATTTCACAAATTGATGGAGAAATGTGAGACCATGTGGTTATTTCGCATTATATTCGTATCATTGCATAAGTGTATGAGGCTTATATGACTTGGTTTATCATTTCATGAGAATAACGTTGCAAAGGGGAGGAAAAGAAATCAAAGAATTAGACTAACGTTATGGGTCAAGGATGCCCTTAAACAAGTTAGAGTTAAAGAATGTCTCTTCTAACACCCTACCCGTTCGGAAAGTTCAAGTCATCCAGTACCTTTGGGGTAAGACAAAGAGTGTCTTAAATGCTAATAAGGATGTTTAATAAGGTGATATAGTCGCCCAATGATTGTAAGTTAAGTTTTGAAATCAAGCAAGTTGGGAAATAAAAAGTCGGCAAAAGTTAGAGTAAGTTTCTTTGATGAATTTTCTGAAATTTGGGTTAAATGTCTCAGAGCTTTTCTCCAAATATATAAAGATTTAGAAGAACCCCAATATACTAAATCAAAGGTCTATGAGTCTACTTTCCAATGCACTAAACCATTTGTCCATACGACTTCAGAATTGAAAGATATTCAGATTTTAGTAAGACTGCGCACAAGCAGGCACGTGAAGGTGGGTCCCTCGCCCCTATGTCGATTCAGATTTTAGTAAGACTGCGCACAAGCAGGCACGTGAAGGTGGGTCCCTCGCCCCTATGTCGATTTAGCTTTATAAGATTTGGTTTACTTCGTTTAAACTCAATTTTTTCGACCAAATAATAAGAAAAACAGTCATAAATCCTCTCTAAAGGCTCCCCTATCATCCAAGCAAATATCTACAATATTTGAATGTGGTTTCACTCTCGGAATGTTCATAGAGATTATGTTACTCTTTCCTCCTCGTTGGTTCTGATTTGAAGGATTCTTTGTGGTGAAGGAGTCTCGTTTTTAGGTGTTTCTACTGCTGTTTGGAGGTAATAATTCTCACCCTTCATTTTATTGAGTGAGTCCAAGTTATAGCTATGCTATATAAGCAAGAAAACGAATAGACGGCTGGAAAATCGTATTTTGATAGTTATGTGATGTTGGGTTGGTTTTGAAGTATTTTCTGATGTTGTTGTTGCTGGAATTTTTGGAAATTATTTGTTTCTGTGTGTTTTTTGTTGATTTGAGTCTGGAAGAGAAGAAGAAGTATAGATGGGTAATTAATTATAAGTTAAAAAATAAGTGCAACATTGGTTCTATTATTGCATTGCGATTTTCAAATGACTTCTTCTTGGTTCAACGTCTTGTGTTTGAGGAGACTCTTTGTAATTGAGGGGGCATTCTACAATACTATAAACTCCATCAATTTTAAGTTAAGGTTCTTCCCTTTTATTCGCTTATTGCTTTTTAAGAGAAATACATGATTGCAAACGTAATTATTGGACGAACTCACAGGATGGTGATTGGAAGCCGTAAGTTTGAGTTATTATGGTTATATTGGACAATTATAGGACTGTATTACATATATTTTTTCTGGCTTTAATGGTTTGAATACTCATGGTTTGGATTTGGTTGTGGTTATTTTATGGTTGGAAAGGAGAGGTGTGGCGATACACGGAGTTTTTATTATTGTGCAGGTATACTCTATTTGGTTGTTGTTGACTATTGCGTAGGCCTCCACTTGTTAATAGCTGCTGCAAAAATGTATGTTACGTCATTAATTTGGGGTTTTAATTTGGAGAAGAAAAGGTAATGAAGCATACATTTAAAATGGGTCTGGGGAGATAATTACTCTGCTAGTAAGCTCTAAATTGCTACTTTGACACTGACATGTTAATATTCTGCCTGTAATGGTTGTGTGACATGATTTCATGTAGATTACATTGTCACGACCCAAGGCTACCCCCTAGATGTGACACGGTGTACAAGACTCTGAAAAGCCTCATACAAGCCTCATAGCATATCATAACAAAAGAACATAGGAAATAGTGCGGAAATTTAAAACTTTTCTTTACAATCGAAGTCTTTAATAAAAATAAGTGGGAGTCTACAACACTATGTCTCAAACCATCTATAACATTTGAATACAATCTTAGGGACACAGCCCTTATAAAAGTCTAAAACATAAGAAAAGAATCAAAGGACATAATGGTCAACCCCTCGAATACTATGAGGACTCACCAAGCTTCTTCTTCTTGATCTATGGTCCTTGCCACGAAGATGGAAGTCGATATCCCCAAACCCTACACTTTGTGAAAAATGTAGAAGAAATATGGGTTTTTACAAAAATGCACCAAGTATGATAGCCATGCATAAAAACCTTTGAAAACATGCTAAAAGGGACATTTTAGTTGAATGCATGCACTTTGATAATTTGAACCATCATTTAGAAAGTAGTGTCAAAACACAAGTCATAAGCATAAGACACATCATAATAAGGCATAGACTATAGCATGACAGATAACAATCCCAACTAGTGAGTATAAGAAATACCATTAGGAACATATACATAGCCAATACAATCTAGTTTTAGTATGACATGAGAGAAACACTTCATGAGCTACCTCAAGGCAAGCTTGTGAAATGCATGGATAAGACCCCATAATCCCACCCATACCAAGCAACTCACTTTAGATCCTCATTCATGTTTACCATCATTTAATCTCACCTTTAGCCTATTTCTCATAGACAAGGAAACATTCATCTTTAGTCAACCATATCAAGGAAAGCAACCCATGGCAACAATGCAAGTTAGCATACAACATTACAAGTAGCCTTAACATCTAATGCAATTGCCATCTAGTCACAAGCATATTCATTACATGAATAATCATGACACAAGAGGAATCTACCATAACTACTCTCAAAGCCTAATCGTGCAATGCATGGATGAAGTCTCATACCCTCACCCACATTAGGTAGTACTTCTTGAATAGCCATAGTTCATCCTAAACTTGACCTTGGGGGAGTTAGCTTTAACCGACATAGACCATGAGAGCTTATTCATGGAATCCGGTGTCTCCCCCACACCGAAAAGGGGCTGCTCTACTTGCCGGAGGTAGAACTATACTCTTAGCTTGGGTGAAACCAATAGCTAAGTAACCTATATGGGCACATAGTTATGGGATAAGGAGATTGCTACTAGAAACCCGGACTCAACTAATGTAGAAGGTTTACATCTCATGAGATAACTACTTTGGGAACCCGGACTCAACTAGTGTAAAAGGAACCCATTTAGAAAGCCGGACTCAACTAGTGTAAAAGCTTTCAAGGTGAAGCCGGACTCAACTATTGATAAGCTTCCATCTCATATTCATATCCTCTCGGTGCTAAGCATAATTCCCATTGAGTTTATATTAAGTCTTGACTTAAATTGATAATTAAGGAAGAATGTCTTGACACTCAATCCAACAACTCATGCTAAAGCTCCTAAATTCATTAAGGGAGACTAGTCTTCAACCCTTAGAATCACTATATGTGACAAACCTTTCACATTATATGACATTCATACCTAAGTGTTTACATGAGGATAATCATCCAATCAACACCACAATTGGATCATAATATAAGCAATTTACTCTCAAAGCAATCTAATTGTATACACACAAGTCTCATAACATAGCAAATTCTCAAGTTTTACCCTTCAAGGACTATAGATCACATTCAACCAATCTATCTAGAATTACTACATTAGATATATATGGTAACATGATTCAAATAACTAAGCTACTACAAGATAATCTCATAATATTCATCTCACCACAACTCACCCATATCACATAGTCACACATTGGGGACATGGGGGGTTCATGGGATCTTGGAGGAAATTCAACATCAAAACTATAGAAATCCCTTAATTAATACATAATTCAAGTAATCAATTCATTATATTTATGATTCTATAACATTCTACTAATACCAATCAACACCCACACTTTAAGATCCAATTTGGGAAATTAGGTTAATTCATGGATTCATGAAAGATTTTATCATAAAACCACCATAAAACAGTAACTAAAAAATAATATAAGATAATTAAATCATAAAAACGTTTTTAGAAAGAATCCATGGCTTGGAGTGAAAACCCTAGGTTTTGGAAACTTTTCTACTTTGAAATTGAGAGTTTGACTTCATGGATGAAAAATTAACCATGAATCAAAACTACCATACTTTAGATGAATATTCCTCACGAATTTGTGTAGAAAAGATGAGTTCTTGATCCTTAGACTCAACTTCTTCTTCTTCTCCAATGGAGGTTTTTGAGAGACTATTTTTGGGGGTAAAGTTGGTTATGTTTTGGGGTCTTGGGAATTATGAAGTAAATAGGTTAGTTAATTGTTTAAAATTACTTATTTAAGTCTATTATAATGAATTCAAACTACTCCACATTAAAATAACTACATTAGGAATTACCTAAAACCAACTTACCTTGGCCGAACCTGGGCAAAAGTGCAGGCAGAACCTACGCCCATGACCCACGGACCGTGGGTGGGTCTACGCCGTCCTGCAGGTCGTGGGTGGTGGTCTGCAACCCCTCACTTGGGGTCTTGACCTACGAGCCTCCCCCATGAGGCGTGGATGGACCTACGCCCCGTAGGTCCCATCCGTAGGTCACCTCATTTTGGCAGCTTGGGTAGATTTGGGGCAGCTTTGGAGTTAGACTTTAGGGTCCTCCTCAAGGACCCCTTGGTTGGTCCTTGAGGAGTTGTACCTTGATGTTTAAACCCTAAACCCCTCACCCTAAGTTCAGAAAGCCATTTTACAACATTAACTCACACATCAAACTCTAAAACTCTCATGTAAGGATCTAGTTTCAGCTACTAGTTTTCCGGGTGTTACATACATACTCTAAGGAAGGGGTGCAGTCCTCATTAATACTACAAGACCCAAAAGTGAGGTATGTTAAGGCTAACTGTTACTTCCTTTGATCATGAATTTTAAAATCCTAAATCGTGAAAGGTTGTTTTACTATTCTATTCTTAGAAAGACCTTCTGTGAAAGGCATTGGGATTGCAGCTAACGTATTTTTGCGACTCAATTATATTGATATTCCACTCATTCGGTTATATAGATTACTCGGCGTCTATGTGCCATTTTGTCGATTCCCTTGATTGTAGGTCCGTATGTATATATTATTATTGTTCTTTAGTTGTTGTAACTTAGAAATATTAGGGAGGAACATTAAGAGTTTGAAATCAGTCCTCCTTCCTCGCTACTTTCTTCTTTTTTGAAAAACTTAAAAATAATATGTCGATTCCCGAAACTCTTAAATGTAACTCGTATGTTTAAACTACTAAAGAACATGTTTTTTTGGAAATACATTCTTTTAGAAATTACTAAGGAAACATATATAAAAACTAGGTGAAGCACCTTAAGATCTTTATGAACATTCTCAGGTTTAAGTTATCTTTCTTAATTTTATTTAAGTCTTCTAGTTTAATCTACAAGCATATGGTTATACGAGATATTTACATGTGATACGAAAGTGATTACGAGATTATGAGGACAAGAGTACCAATGAGCCAAGATTGGCAACATGATTCAGGTAACACAAATGCATTACGAATCCATGACATTACATGCTATGCATTCTACTTCTGAGCTATAATCGGAAGGTATGGGGCCTATTGCCTATATTTATACGTATGAGACACGGATGGCCACAAGTTGGCGAATATGATGTCGGTTCACTACCGGAAGGCACCACCATTGCTAGCACTTGGTTGGGTATGGCATGGATTTGCATCTATATATATGTATTCACGACATACGATTATGCGAGCATACCATGCACATTTAATTTATATAAGGTAGGATGTCAGCCATGGAGGCTACCCGAGTTTATGTTTAAGGTGGTATCTTTATTACCCTTTTTATAGCAGATATTTATGATTCTATTTTTTGCCTCACATACCAATACATTTTTATCTGTACTAACGTCCCATTGCCTGGGGACGCTGCATTTTTGTTTCATACGTTCAGGTCCAGGTAGGGATTCTTATTGACCCCTTCAGTAGGATTCTTGATTCGGCTGTGAGTTGGTAAGCTCCACCTCTTCCTGGAGCATTCATAGGATGTGTACTTTTGTTGTACAGTTCGGATATAGTTGGGGCCTTGTCTAGACCAATGCTTATGACACTCATAGAGGCTACTTTGGACACATTATTTTGGGTTTCTTTCTGCCGCTTCCAGTTTCCAGCCACATAGGCTTGGCATGTATAGATATGTTTGTATGTGTTTATGTCCTCAATTGCGGCCTCGTCGGCCAGCTTGTATTTTATTATTATTTTTGGCTTGTGTACCTTTGTCTATATAAGTTGTTATTCAGGTTATGACCCTAATGGTCGAGGCTTAATAATTTAGATGTTATGCTGCCCGACTTTCTAGGCCCACAGTTGAGTCAGTGGGTATGTTTTAGTAGCTAACTCGATTGCATAAGGTATCGTATCGAGTTCCAGTCACGCCTCCCCTAGTTCAGGGCATGACAAGAAACGTGAGCCTAAATTGAAATGGTAGGCTTAGTTAAACTTCTGCAATAGTAATGTGTATCCAAGGAATGCATTGGGAGCTTCTTTACATCTTACAAAGTATAAAGCCAAAATCCTTTGAAGATCTAGCTACTCGTGCTCGTGATATGGAATTGAGCATATCTTCTGTTGGGAAAGATATGATGTTTGTCCATGATCCTCGCAAAGGAATGGACAAGTAAGAACCCAAGATATGGAGCTTATTTGTGCCTAGAATCACAACAAAGAATTCATGAATGTCAATGTGTCTCCTGTAAAGTTCACTACAAAGGAAAGCAAAAAAGCAAAGTATGAAAGCGACTTTCCAAGAGCGTTCAAATCAAAAGTCGACCCTAAGGGAGATGTAAGAAAAGGAATACCCCTTATTGGATTCTGAAGTTTCTAAGATTTTTGATGAGTTGTTGAGTTAAAGCTCATTGAGTTTCCAGAGATAAAGTGACCTGATGAAGTTGGAAAAACTTATGACCCAAATTATTGCAACTATCATAAACTTGTGAGTCACTCACTTGAAAAATGTTTTGTTTTCAAGGATAGAGTTATGCGGCTGGCTAACGAAAAAAAAGATTGTCCTTGATGATGAGAAGACTAGTTCTAATAGGGGTGGACATAGTATGGAATATACCGAATTACCATACCATACCAAAAATTTTAATACTGTGGTTTTAGTATTATGGTATTTGGTATGGTGTATGGTATACATTTTAATTTTGTTGGTATTCGGTACCATATTTGATATTTAAAAATAACATACCAAAATACCAAATACCATAGTGAAGTATATAGTTACATAAATAACACACACACACACATATATATATGAAACCGAGTATTAGTATAAACTAAAAGTTTAAAAGTTGAAACTTTAACTACTCTATTTTGATTAAAATGTATTTGAAATGTTATTGATTAATAAAAAGGGTTGTTTGTACTTTATTTTGAAAATATATTTCTACATGTGTAATGTTTTAGTATGATACAATTGAGACTTTTTTTTCAACTGTCGAAGTCATAATACTCAATTATACGAGTATACTTTATTTTGAAAATATATTTCTACATGTGTAATGTGTTAGTATGATACAATTGAGACCTTTTTTCAATTGTCGAAGTCATAATACTCAATTATACGAGTATATATTAGTCGAATTTGAACAAACTATGGTTATTGATTTACCATACCGTGGCATACAAAAACCGAACTTCAAAATATCGAACGATACCAAATTCAATTGGTATGGTAATGATATAATGTTTTAAAAACTGAATATCGAAATTATGGTTTAAAAATTTTCAAATACCATACCATACCATGCCCTGTCACGACGCAACTCCCTGATCCATGATAGCACCTATTAAAACCCACCCGTAAGTAAGCCGACCCGTACTCAAAATGACAAGTAGTGAGTACAAGGGTAAAACTATACAGAAAAATAATACTAACAATAAGAAAAGGCAAAAACGGAAAGCAAACCCAAAACTATATACAATAGATACCCTTCAAAAACATGGAAGTCGCGAGTACAAAGTTGTCTAACAAGAATAAATACAGGTCTAAAAAGTGGAGCACAACAAGCCATCTCAAAGGCAAAGGACAAGCTAACATATATATAGAAGGAGACAGGTTGATCCAGGGCACCAAGTGCTCACCCGCGTCTCTGACATCCCCAAGCTGCAAAAAATGACATGAACGATCACCGCTTGTAGCTGGCACTAGGACCTGAATCACAAGAACATGTAGAGTGTAGCATAAGTACCAAAACAAGGTACATAGTAGGCATCATAGGCCAACCAAACAAGAAAGGTAAAGACAATAAAAAAAGATAGAATCGATACACAAACAGAGGCCAAACGGATATGAAAAGAAGGCACATGAGGATACTAAAAGTAAATCTTAGTACAACTAAATTAAACCTAACTGGACCCCGTAAGCCCAGAAGGTACATTCGTGCGCAAGTTAAAATTAAATCCAAACGGATCCCCATAAGCCCAAGAGGTACACAGAATAACTAAGTCTACAAGAAAGAAGAGTAATCAAGATTCGAATTCAAGAACCAATCAAATCCTAGCCCAGATAGCAAGAGTGACAATCAACTCAACCAGTCAACTCCCTACCTAACTAACAAGAATGACTATAAACCAACGCCGCCCAATTATACAATCCACTCCAAGGGCGTCAACTACCCAACTAGCAAGAGTGCCTTGGGGGCGTGTCAACTCCGTAGAGGATCTCATACATCCAGGCCGCCCAGTCCACCAACCCACTCCCAAGGGCATCATCCTACCAATTAGCAAGAGTGTATGGGGAGTATTGACTCCGAAGAGGATCTCAAGTAGGCTCCAAGCCACCATGGATCAATGTCCACTCCCAAAGATATCACAAAAGTCTACAAGCCAGAAATACTCCAATCCCGAGAAAGCACACAATCTTTGGTAACACATCGAAGGCACAAAAAGAGGGAGAAGAGATTGAAAGGCTAATAAGCAATGCAAATACCTAAGCTAAGGCTCACATGATCAGACCCAAGTCTGTTATTCTAGTCTACAAGGACCTAGTCCATCCTATATGATGTTGGAGACATACCATAGTCACAAGGTGCTTAGGTCGAAGGAAACACTAGTCTATCCTAGACTAAGGCCAAAACATGCTCCAAAAATAAGTAATCAAACAAGTAAGTAACATAGCATGGTACAACACAGATACAACCCTCCACCAATATAGTACTACCCTCGAAACAATATTTATCAATCCTAGATCATGGTTTCCAAGAATAAAATAAAAAATAACTAGGTAGCCGCCCCCAATTCACAATCATCGTCATGAATTTAAGCATTCATGCTCAGTTTAGAAAGGAAGCAGTAGCCTACTTGTAGGCCAATTGCTCACGCTCCAAATCACAAGGTCATAGCTTCTCCCTTCTGAATGAACTCTAAATGCTTCCACACTATCAAAAATAAGATCACAATACGATACGCTTGTTTAGACACCAAAATCACCCAAAAGGGGGAAAAACCAATTTTTAGAGTCAAACAGTAATCGTGGGACCTATGATGGAAATTATGGAATTGACTCCATCAAAAGGTCCTAATTTATGCCATGAACTTATGTCATAAAATAGAACAAAGTTTGAGGCTCGAAATTCAGCTAACACAAAAACTCAAATTAAAAGAGAGAAGGCAGAAGCTTTCGCACAATTTTTACCTCTAATAGAGTGTGACCGACACAATCCATTCACTCCACTACGTAGCCCCAACAATAAGGAGAACGTGGAACTTTGAATCACCAAAATTGAAATTAAAATTAAGGAGAAATCGCAATTCTAATTTATCACTTGGGCTAATCGTGACAAGTCTTAAATAGGCTAGATGGCTGGCTGGCGTGAACACGGGGTGAACGAGCGATATTGTGTGCCAGATGTCGTTCGTGAACGCGCCTGCCGTCTCCAAACGTGGGTGTGCCTCAGCTGACAGCAAAAGTGCTAAGGCCCCGAAACTTCAACAAGGTGCCCGGGACTCATTCGGAACCCCGTGAGTGCAAATGAACTATGATACCCCATCAAAATCAATATTTTGGACTCAACAGAACCATCAACAGTTACATTTGAGGTCCTCTTGATGAAAATTGGGTCCCACGTCCAAATTGTTTTAAGCCAAATTCCACAAAGGGCCTCTGAATTAGCCTGGAAGCATCAAGACCTAAACAAAGGGTCGTTCTAGGCTAAACTCGACATTCCAGAGCTAACCATGTTGACGAAATTCTCATCTAAGCTCATTTACTCAAAATATTGACTAAAGTCAAACTTAGGCTTCAACTTGAAAGTCAAAATACATAACTGAACATAATCATACTGAAAGCCTCGGGAGTCATGCATACTATGCTACTAGCCTAAAATGACCCTTCTGGAGTGGAATCGTCAGAATTGAATATGAGGTTATCTTTCAGAACTTCTAATAAAAAATTACGGTTCAAGGTTCAAAAGCTCCCAAAACACTAAAACTCGCATTAAAACCAAATGCACAACCAGGTGACCGAACTGTCAGTCCTAGAAAGTCATAAATGACTTGGGGTCGCTATATGAAAGCTCTAAATGATAAACAAGAGGTATAAACATAGAATGACCTAAAGATCATCACAACATCCCTTCCTAAAGAGGACTTTCGTCCATAAAAGTAAGAGTGAAGAAGTACCTGAAGGTTCAAACAAGCCTGGAAATTGCTCCCGCATATGATGCTCGGTCTCCAGGGTAGCCTCCTCAACTGGACGATGTCTCCAACATACCTTAACTACAGGACTGTCTCTCGAACACAATACCAGCTCATCTCTGGTAAGAATGGCAACGAGATCCTTTACGAAGGTCAAACAATCATCTAACTCTGCTACATCATACTAAAGCACATGTGATTCATCAAGAAAATATAGGCGCAACATCAAAACAAGAAAGACTAGATGGATAGATGAGAATATCGGAGGCAAAGCTAACTTATATGCAACCTCTCCAACTGTCTTGAGGATCACAAAATGCCCAATATATCTGGGGCTAAGCTTGCCCCACCTCCCAAATCTCATCATGCCCTTCATGGGAGACATATGGAAGAAAACTCTATCACCAACTAAAAACCTCAATGGTCGCCGTCTACGATCAGCATAACTTTTTTGCCTACTCTAAGTTATGCAAAGTCTATCCTGAATCACCCTCACTTGCTCCAAAGCCTCCTGAATCAAGTATGTACCATGCGGTCTAGGCTATGTAGACTCAAACCAACCAACCGGAGAGCACCAATGCCTATAATATAAGACCTCAAACAGGGCCATATACATTCTAGTATGGTAGCTATTGTTGTATGCAAACTCCACCAAAGGCAAGAATTGGTCCCACTAACCTCCAAACTCTAAAACATAAGCCTGCAACATATCCTAAAGAATTTGGATAGTATACTCCGACTGACCATCAGTCTACGGGTGCAAAGCTATGCAAAGGTCAACACGAGTGCCCACCTCATCCTGGAAAGTCCTCCAAAAGTTAGAAGTGAATTGAGCACCTCGATCTGATATAATAGAGATTGGCACAAAATAAAGATGAACCACCTCACGAATGTAGATATGGGATAACCTCTCGGCATTGAATAAAGACTGAATAGGGAAGAAGTGTGCTGATTTGGTCAATCAATCAACGATGACCCCAATGTTGTCAATACCTCTAGAAGTCCAAGGCAAACCTACCACAAAGTCCATAGTGACATGATCCTACTTCTACTCCGAAATGGGTAGTCTCTAGAACTAACCACTAGGTCCCAACTGCTTGGCCTTCACCTCCTGACAGCTCAGGCAACAAGACATAAATACAACCTGTAAACCTCAAAACCTCATTTGAATCTAAGGTAACCTAAACAGTATCGCTCGATAACACTCGATCTCAAAGTGCCACCAAGGCCTCATCCTCAAACTGACGGCTACATATTTGATCAAGAAGAGAGGACCAAACTCCCACATAGGCTAGAAAACCCCTAGATATCGAAATATCCAACCGAACTATCTAGTTAGCTAAGAACTAAATGTACACAGCTAAAAACCGCTCTACAGTAGACAAGAAGGCTAGACTACCCATACTCATTGCCTTTCAACTCAAGGTGTAACAACCCATATCCGAAAATAGACCGAACCAACAGATTTCTAGATGTTGTAGGTGCAACCTATGGTTGCCACCCATGGACCGTAGGGTGACCCACGGACCCTCCTGGTGGTCCGTGGATGGCCATCTGCAACCCTTCCCAGAAACTTAGACAAAAACTATTCTAGGCAAGACCCACGGCTGGACCCACTCACCGTAGGTCAAACCACAGACTGTGGTCCAAGTCTGTGGATCGATGCCCCAGAACCTGGTCTCTAAAGTCAATCAACGGACTGACAGGACGGATCCTGGATCAGTCTACAGACCGTCATTCAGTCAGTAGGCTGAGAACCTCCGGACCCCTTAGAACCTGGTCTCTGAAGTGGATCGACGGACTGACAAGACGGATTGTGGATCAGTCCACGAACCGTGGATCCATTTGTAGGTTAAGCCCAAACCCATCCTGTGAAGTCGATCGATGGACTGACAGGATGGACCATGGGTCAGTCCACAGACCGTTGATCAGTCCCATAAGTGGCTTTAGCAGATTTTAAGTCATGGGTCATTTGGTCTTTTTTCCTAATGCGTTGGACCGCTAAACTACGTCATTTGACCCATAAACTATGTAGTTTTGGTCAGTTTTAGCCTAGTAAACTAATTAGAACCTAACCTAATCAATTATTCACTAAAAATTCATCAAACTAGAGCGGAAAAAAAAGGGAAAGAGTCGACCAACCCTCTCCAAGAACGCAACAAGGTTTCCTCCAATTCCAACCCCGAAATCAAAAGATTTCTCCATGAAATTCATCATCGGGTATGTGGGATTTCATTAGTGGGCTTTCTTCACCCATTAGGTCCCTAGATTTCAGTCAGAATCTTGATTCCTTTAATATTATATAGACGTAGGGTTTCTTGAATGTTAGAGATTGTTAGGTTTTAGCTATTAGAATGAGCCAAATTAAATTATCATATTATTGCTTAGTTTCTTTTATGAAATTTAGAACCCTAGGCATGTAGTTCTTTTAGTTCATGAATTACACATGCTAGGTGAGTTATTTCAGATATATACATGCTTTAGTTTACGAATGTCACATTATCAGTCATAATTATTGTATTCTCACAGTTTGCATGTCAGAAATTGAGCTATCTAGTACTTCACATTTCAGTCATAAAATTGCTTATATACATTCTAATTGGGAGTAGCTTAATACCAAGTGGACTAGGGTTCAGTGTACCTGAATAGTCCAAGAACTACGTGCCCCCGTAGGTTTATAATTCCCCTCTGTGGGCATTACATTTTAGTGATCATGCCAGTCATGCCTCTATACCTCTGGCAGGGTATATTGGGTCCTTTCGATGGGGCGTATATATCGGACTCCATATTTAGCTCATGTGGTTTTATGTCGGTTATTAGTAGCTCCCACAGTCATATTCTATTGCATTGACCATGTTATCGTTTACAGCCAGATTTCAGTCTCATCATGTTATAAACTTAGTCATTGCATTCAGTTAGTTCATGTTCAGTATTCTTAGTATAGTATCATGCTTATCTCTTATCATTGCTCAGATATATGTTTTAGTTCAATTATGTTTATTGTTCACCTTTATTCTATCATGCATACTCAGTACCTTCCAAGTACTGACACATACTCTGCACTATATCTTCTCGTGATGTAGGTTCAGGTTCTCGATCTTCAGCTCCGCAACATCAGTGGTGAGTCCTCATTCTCCGAGGACGACAGACATGTTTCTTTTCTATTTTTAGTCTTATTTTCAGTTTTTGCTAGATTCAGCTGGGGCATGTCCTAGCACTTCTAGTTAGTTAGAGGCTATTTTCAAACATAGTTAGATTTAGTTTTAGCATTTGAGTTTGACCTTTCACTTGTTGTTAAACTCACAGTTTTCATATATTCAGATAATTTATGGGTATTTCTCATCATTTCAGTCATGATGATTTAGCTTCCGCATAGTATTTCCTTACTTGAATTTATTTAGTATGCTTATGATATGCCAGTAGGGTTAGCTTGGGGTCACTTGTGATCCTAGGTCCCGTGTCCCCATCCTGGAGGTAGCTTCGGGGCATGAAAAACTTGTTATTAGAGCACTAGGTTTAAGAGTCCTAGGATGTCTGAAAATGCCTCACTAAGTCGAGTCATTTTCATGGGTGTGAAGTGCACCACATCTAATGAGAGGGAGGCTACGAAGTGTTTTAGGAAAAACTTCATTTTTCTTGATATTCTTATCGTGCATGAGGTATGATCCAATTTCCTCATTCTAATCCTTTGTTATGCGCTTTTAGATCATGCCTCCTCGTAGAGCTTATGGAAGGAATGTGAATGCACGCAATGTTATTGCAACTCCTCTAGTCCCAAATCAGGAAGTTTCGAATGTAGAGTTTCGAAACGCTATTCAACTTTTGGCTCAGAGTGTACCTAACCAAAACAACCAACAGGCTCTAGTTCTTGCAAATACTAGTGGTGGATCAGTGGCAGCCAGGGTTCGTGATTTTGTTATGATGAATTCACCTGAGTTCTTAGGATCACAGATTAGTGAGGATCCCCAAAACGTCATAGATGAGGTCAAGAAGATCTTTGGAGTAATGCAAGTGAATGGTAATGATAGGGTAGAGTTGGCATCCTATTAGTTTAAGGATGTAGTTCACATCTGGTTTACTTAATGGAAAGAAAACATGGGTACAAATGCAGCTCATATCACTTGGGAATGCTTTAGTGAGACTTTTCTTGATAGGTTCTTCCCAAGGGAGTTGAGGGAGGCAAAAGCTCAGGAGTTTATGAATTTGAGGCAGGGTTCCATGTCAGTCCAAGAGTACAGACTCAAGTTCACCCAACTCTCTAGGTATGCTCCTCAAATGGTTGTCGATTATAAGGCTCAAATGAACAATTTTCTATATGGGGTATATGACTTAGTGAAAATAGAGTGTAGAAATGTTATGTTGCTGAAAAGTATGAACATATGTAGGCTCATGACTCATGCTCAGCAGGTTGAGGGAGATAAGCTTAGAGAACATGCTAAGGATAATAAGAAGGCTAGAACAAACAACTATGAGTATTCTCAACAGAAATTGGGTGGTGGAAATCGCTTGCAATTTCACTAAAAGTCTTCAGCTCCAGCACCTTCATCAACTACTCTTCCATTATCCAAGTTTCGACAGGATAAGAAAGGTAGGACATCAGGCTCTAAGTCTCAGGGGAGTATTTCAGGCACCAGAACCTACCCAACTTGTCCAAAGTGTGGTAAGAACCATCCAGGCGAGTGTCTTGCAGGAAAAGAAGGATGATTTGGGTCTGGTCAGTCTGGTCACAGGTTGAGAGATTGTCCTTCTGCTAAACAGGGTCAAGGAGGTGATAATTGTAGGGCTCACTCTACAACTTCAGATAATACCAACAGGTCACCCAACTCAGCAGGGTAACTCATCTGGTACAGGTGGTGGACAGTGCCAAAATAGGTTGTATGCTTTTCAGGCTCGTCAGGATCAGGAAGATTATCTTGATGTAGTCACTGGTATGTTACGAGTTTTTAACCTAGATGTTTATGCTTTGTTAGATCCAGGGGCTACTCTTTCCTTTGTAACTCTTCATATAGCAGTCAACTTCAATGTTAGTCCAAAAACTCTCTCAGAACCCTTCTCAGCCTCTACTCTAGTCGGTGACCCAGTTATAGCTAGACGGGTATACATAAATTACCATGTCACAGTCTTCTAGAAAGTCACCTCAGCAAATCTTGTAGAGTTAGAAATGGTAGATTTTGATATCATTCTAGGCATGGATTGGTTACATTCCTGTTATGCCTCAGTTGATTGTAAAACTAGGATTGTTCGTTTTCAGTTTCCAGATGAACCAATCTTAGAATGGAAGGGTAGTAGCTTAGTGCCTATGGGTCGATTCATTTCTTACCTTAAGGCCAGAAAGATGATCTCTAAGGGTTATCTCTATCATCTAGTTTCGGTTAAGGATTCAAGCTCTGAAACCCCAACTCTTGAGTCAGTTCCAGTATTTAATGAATTCCCAAAAGTGTTTCGAGAAGATTTTCTTAGAGTTCCTCCCGAAAAGGATATTGACTTTGGAATGGATATCCTCCCAAATACTCAACCTATTTTTATTCCTCCTTATAGAATGGCTCTAGCTGAGCTTAAGGAATTAAAAGAGCAGTTGAAAGACCTTCTAGATAAGGGCTTCATTAGACCTAGTATTTCCCTATGGGGTGCACCAGTGTTGTTCGTGAAAAAGAAAGATGGTTCTCTCAGAATGTGCATTGACTATAGACAGTTGAACAAGCTCACAATAAAGAATAATTACCCTACGCTAGGATTTATGACTTGTTTGACCAATTAAGGGTGCTAGTCATTTCTCAAAGATAGACCTCATATCCAGTTATCATCAGCTTAGAGTCAGAGATAGTGATGTCTCGAAAATAGCTTTAAGAACTCGATATGGTCATTATGAATTTGTAGTTGTGTCATTTGGACTAACCAATGCTCCTGCAACTTTCAGGGATCTGATGAACAGAGTGTTCAAGCAGTATTTGGACTTGTTCGTTATCGTCTTTATTGATGATATCTTCATTTACTCTAGGAATGCGGAAGAACATGTGACTCATTTGAGGGTTGTCCTACAAACTCCCAAAGATCGCCAGTTATTCGCTAAGTTTAGCAAAAATGATTTTTGGTTGCAATCCGTTGCTTTCCTTGATCATATTATCTCTAGCGAAGGGATTTGAGTTGATTCTCAGAAAATAGAAGCAGTGAAACAATGGCCCAAACCTACCTCTCCTACAAATATCAAAAGTTTCTTGGGTCCAACAGGTTATTACAAAAGGTTCGTGGAAGGTTTTTCATCCATAGCCTCTCCATTGACTAAGTTAACTCAGAAAAAGGTTAAGTTTCAGTGGTCAGATGATTGTGAGAAAAGCTTCGCAGAACTGAAAACTAGGTTGACTACAACTCTTGTTTTGACTCTACCAGAGGGTTCAGATGGTTATTTTATCTATTGTGATGCATCAAGAGTCGGCATAGGTTGTGTGTTGATGCGGCGAGGTAAGGTTATAGCTTATGCTTCTAGACAACTTAATTTGCATAAGAAAAACTGTCCAACTCATGACCTTGAGCTTGCAGTAGTGGTGTTTACACTAAAGATTTGAGACATTACTTGTATGGTGTTCATGTAGATGTGTTCACAGACCATAAGAGCCTTTAGTATGTGTTCACCCAAAAAGAGTTGAATCTTCGCCAGAGGAGATGGGTTGAGTTCCTCAAGGATTATGATATGAGTGTGCATTACCATCCTGGTAAGGCCAATGTAGTAGCAGATGCTCTTAGTAGACTATCTATGGGTAGTATAGAACATGTTGAGGAACAAAGAAAGGAACTAGCAAATGATGTTCATAGGCTTGCTCGCTTAGGAGTTCACCTTATGAGCATATCAGATGGTGGTGTAACGGTTCAGAATGGGTCAGAATCTTCATTGGTAGCAGATATTAAGGAAAAGCGAGACAGTGATCCCATACTTCTTCAACTAAAGGGTGCAATTCATCAGTAGAGAGTTAAGGTTTTCTCCCAAGGGGGAGATGGTGTGCTTCGCTATCAGGGTCAATTATGTGTTCCTAAGGTGGGTGAGTTGAGACAGCAGATTCTTACAAAAGCCCATAACTCTAGATATTCTATTCATCCGGGCGCCACTAAGATGTATCGTGATATGCAGGAAGTCTTCTGGTGGAATGGTATGAAAAGGGATATATCGGATTTTATGGCTAAGTGCCCTAATTGTCAGCAAGTGAAGGTAGAACATCAGAAACCAGGAGGTATGACTCAAGAGATTAACATTCCTACTTGGAAGTGCGAAGTGATCAACATGGACTTCATCACAGTTTTACCTCCTGCTCGCAGACAACATGACTCCATTTGGGTGATAGTTGACAGAGTTACTAAGTCTGCGCACTTTTTGGCTATCAAGAATACAAATTTGACGGAGGACTACGCCAAACTTTACATTAATGAGATAGTCAGGGTGCATGGAGTTCTTTTGTCTATCATCTCAGATAGAGGTCCTCAGTTTACCTCTCATTTCTGGAAGTCATTCCAGAAACGTCTTGGTACTCAAGTTAACCTTAGCACAACATTTCATCCACAGATGGATGGTCAGGCAGAGCGTACCAATCAGACCTTAGAGGACATGTTGAGAGCTTGCGTGATCGATTTCAAGGGTAGGTGGAATGATCACCTTCTCTTATAGAGTTCGCCTATAATAATAGTTACCATTCCAGCATTCAGATGGCCACTTATGAGGCATTGTATGGGCGTAGATGTAGATCTTTAGTTAGTTAGTTTGAAGTAGGTAAAGCAGCCTTGATAGGACCAGATTCAATTTATGATGCTATGGAGAAAGTGCAACTCATTAGGGATAGACTTAAGACAGCCCAGATTCGCCAGAATTCTTATGCAGATATAAGGAGAAGGGACTTAGAGTTCCACGTTGATGATTGGGTTTTCATGAAAGTGTCACCTATGAAGGGGGTGATGATATTTGGCAAGAAAGGAAAGCTCAGTCATAGATATGTAGGCCATTACAAGATTTTGAGAAGAGTTGGTAAAGTAGCTTATGAGTTAGAGTTGCCAACAGAACTAACAGCAGTGCATCCGGTTTTTTACATTTCAATGTTGAAGAAGTGTGTGAGAGATCCAGCATCTATTGAACCTTTACAAAGTGTGACTGTGAAGGATAGTCTCACTTATGAGGAGGTACCAGTTGAAATTCTTGATAGTCAGGTTCGAAGGTTGAGAAATAAAGAAGTCACTTCAGTTAAGGTTTTGTGGAGGAGTCAGTCCGTAGAGGGAGTTACTTGGGAAGCAGAAGCAGCCATGAAGGCCAAGTGTCCTCATCTCTTTCCTTCCGATTCCATTCCAGCTTGAGGTAATAGTTCCTCTTCACTTTTTCAGTCATTCATGCATAGATTCAGTCTTAGTATCATGTTCCTTTAGTTTGTACTTGCATTTTCAACGTATTTGCATGTCATTGGAACTTAGTTCAGTCAGAAATTAGTTTCTAGAAATTAATGGCAGGGTTTGCAGCTCTTTCCCTCCCTTTCCAACTAGTTTAGACTTCATTCAAGGGCGAATTTTCCCAAAGGGGAGATAAAGTAACACCCCGTATCCGAAAATAGACTAAACCAACAGATTTCTAGATGTTGCAGGTGCAACCCACGATTGCCACCCACGGCCCATCCTGGTGGTCCGTGGATGGCCACATGCAACCCTTCTTGGAAACTCAGACAAAAACTATTCTAAGGCATGACCCATGACCGGACCCACGGACCATAGGTCAGAGCACGAACCGTGGTCCAGGTGTGTGGATCGATGCCTCAAAACCTCGTCTTTAAAGTCGATCGATGGACTAACAGGACGGATCATGGATTAGTCCACCGACCGTCGATCTATCCGTAGGTCGAGACCCTCAAGACCTCCCAAAAGCAATCCTCTGAAGTCGATCGACAGATTGACACAGCGGGCCATGGGTCAGTCTATGGACCATCGATCAGTCCCGTCAGTGGCTTCAGTAAATTTTAAGTCAGGGGTCATTTGGTCTTTTCCTCATGCGTTGGACCCCTAAACTACGTTGTTTTGGTCAGTTTTAGCCTAGTAAACTAATTAGAACCTAACCTAATCAATTATTCACCAAAAATTCATCAAACTAGATCAAAAAAAAAGGAGAAAGAGTCGACCAACCCTCTCCAAGAACGCAGCAAGGTTTCCTCCAGTTCCAGCCTCGAAATCGAAAGATTTCTCCATGAAATTAGTCGCCATATATGTGGGATTTCACTAGTGGGTTCCTTTCACCCATTAGGTCCCTAGATTTCAGTTAGAATCTTGATTCCCTTAATATTATCAAGACCTAAGGTTTCTTGAATGTTAGAGATTGTTGGGTTTTAGCTGTTAGAATGATGCAAATAAGATTATCATGTTATTGCTTAGTTTCTTTTATGAAATTCAGAACCCTAGCCATGTAGTTCTTTTAGTTCATAAATTACACATGCTAGGTCAGTTATTTCATATATAGAGTTTACAAATGTCACATTATCAATCATAATTGTTGCATTCTCAGAGTTTGCATGTTAGAAATTGAGTTATCCAGTACTTCACATTTCAGTCATAATTGCTTATATACATTCTAATTAGGAGTAGCTTAATACCGAGTGGACTAGAGTTTAGCGTCCCAAATAGTCCCAGAACGACGTGCCCCCAAAGGTTTATAAGTCCCTTGTGTGGGCATTACATTTTAGTGATCACGCCAGTCATGCCTCTATACCTCTAGCAGGGTATATTGGGTCCTCTCGATGGGGCGTAGACTCCACATTTAGCTCATGAAGTTTTATGTCGGTTATTAGTAGCTCCCACAGTCAGATTCTATTGCATTGACCATGTTATCATTTACAGTCATATTTCAGTCTCAGCATGTTATACACTTGGTCAATGCATTCAGTTAGCTCATGTTCAGTATTCTTAGTATAGTATCATGCTTATCTCATATCATTGCTCAGATATATGCTTTGGTTCAGTTATATTTATTGTTCAGCTTTATCCTATGTTGAATGCTTATTACCTTCCAAGTACTGACACATACTTTGCGCTACATCTTCTCGTGATGTAGGGTCAGGTTCTCAGATTCCAGATCACGCAGAGATCGGTTTCCGATCTTCAGCTTAGCAGCATCAGTGGTGAATCCTCATTCTCCCAAGACGACAGACATGTTTCTTTTCTATTTTAGACTTAGTTTCAATTTTTGCTAGATTTAGTTAGGGAATGTCCCAGCACTTCTACTCAGTTAGAGGCTATTTTCAGACATAGTTAGATTCAATTTTAGCATTTGAGTTTGACCTTTCAGTTGTTGTTAAACTCAGTTTTCATATATTTAGATACTTAATGGGTATTCCCCATCATTTTAATTTACATGATGATTTAGCTTCCACACAGTATTACCTTACTTCGGTTTATTTAGTATGCTTATGATATGCCAGCAGGGTTAGCTTGGGGTCACTAGTGATCTTAGGTCCCGTGTCCACGTCCTGGGGGTAGCTTCGGGGCATGACACAAGGCATCCACCACCATATTCGCTTGTCTTAGATGGTAGAGAATAGTGAGATCATAGTCCTTAAGAAGCTCAATATAGTGACGCTGCCTTGAATTAACAACCCTCTAGCTCATGATGTACTGAAGACTCTTATGATCAGTGTAGATCTCACAACGAACTCCATACAGATAGTGCCTCTAGATCATAAGTAGAAAAACTACCACCGCCAACTCCAAGTCAAGAGTGGGGTATTTACAGTCATGTAGCCTAAGATGCCTTGATGCATCAGAAATAACCCAGCCTCGCTGCATCAATAACAACCCAAACAAACACTGGATACGTTGCAATAGACCTTAAAGCCCTTTCCTTCAAATGGAAGAGTCAATACAAGAGAAGTAGTCAGCAATTCCTTGAGCTTCCGAAAGCTCAAATCACACTCCTCAAACAACTCAAAAGGAACATCAAGGTGGGTCAACCTGGTCAAAGGTGTTGCAATAGTGGAGAAGCCCGCCATAAACAACTTGTAGTAGCCTACTAAAGTGACGAAGCTTCGAACATCAATCACTGAAGTGGGCCTCGGATAGCCTCAATCTTCACCGGATCTACCATGATGGTATCCTTGGACACCATATGCCCCAAGAATGCTACACACTAGATCCAAAACTTACACTTTGAGAACTTGGCATAAAGTCGATGATCTCTCAAAGTCTAGAGCACAATCCTCAAATGCTTATTATGATCACTCCTGCTCCGTGAGTATACTAGAATACCATCTGACATAATGATGAACAACTCAAGATATGACCTGAACACTCGCGTCATCAAGTCCATGAAGGTGGCAGGTGCATTAGTCAACCAAAAAGACATCACTAGGAACTCATAGTGGCAATATCGAGTACTAAATTTGGTCTTAGGATGTCCACTACCCTAATCCTCAGTTGATGATAACTAGACCTCAAATCAGTCTTTGAAAGCACTGTGGCACCCTGAAGCTGGTAAAATAGATCATCAATCCTAGTCATGGGGTAACGACTCTTCACCGTCACTTTGTTCAACTACTTATAATCAATACGCATGTGCATCTTATCATCATTCTTCTTCATAAACAGAATCAGAACACTACAAGGGTGAGACTCTAGGCTTGATGAACCCTTTACATAAGAGGTCCTGAAGCTGAACACTTAGCTCCCTGAGTTCTGTAGGAGCCATCCAATATGGCAGAATGGAAATAGGTCGATTACCCATCTCAAGCTCGATAAGAAAGTTCATATCACGCTCTAGGGCAGGCAAGGTAGGTTAGTTAAAACACATCTATAAAATCATAGAGGACTAGAATTCCCTCAACTGAAGGGACCTCCCTAGTCACATCACACACATAGACCAAATAAGACAACCACCTACTAGCCACTAGCCTGCACAAAAGAGATAACACCAGCCGGTGTGCTGCTAACAGACCCCCTGCCAGACCACTTCGGGAACACTAGGCATGGCTAGACTAATGATCTTAGAGAAATAATCTAAAACCGTACGGAAAGGAGATAACCAATCGATGCCCAAAATCACATCAAAATCAAGCATATCTAACAACATAAGGTCAGCCCGGGTGTCACGCCCCTGGATAGTAACTAAACAAAATTGAAACACATGCACCTCTACTAAAGACACACCCACGGGGGTCTACACAAAGAATGATGCTAACATAGGCTCAAAAATCACACCCATACGAGAAACATAATACACGGAAACATAGGAATATCTAGAACAACGGTCAAACAAAATTGATGTGGGCTAATGGCATAATAGAATTGTACTAGTGATCACATCATCCAACGCCTCTGCCTCCGCCCTTGTTAGAGCTGCATAAAAATGGCCCTGTCTGCTTTTTCCCTACTCAAGTCTTACCATCTGAATTTCCTTCCCGGGGACCACCCTAAATACCCTGTTATACACCATCACTGTCCTGACCCTGACATCGACCCCTAGCTAGAGATGTTGCTAGTGGAGCTGGTAGAGTTGGCTATGGAATTGGGGTAATCCGTCTACCCAAAGGGCAATCTCTGATCTAGTGACCTAACTCACAACAATCAAATCAACCTGAAGATGATACACTACTAGAAGAATGGACGCTACGGCTTATAGTACTAGTCTGGGACCCATGACTCTAGCTAGAGCAAACCTCACTCCAGATATACCACCATCTGAACTCTGCAATGAGACCTAAATAAGCGACTACGTTGACCCTACTGAAATCGTTGTTGAGCCCTATCATGTGAATCTCTAGGCCTAGAATGGGACCCATTATAGCGGCCCTCATATCTAGATCTCTTTTTGTTTCCCCCTTAGGTCTCACGATGGAGCTGCTCAATAGTATGGGAATGATCAACAACATCGAGAAACGAGCAACCCACTAAGACCATAGACTAAGCCTTAATCCACAGTTGTAGTCTTAAACCATAAATAAAACATCGAACCCTCTTCTTCTCGGTAGGTAGAATCATGGTGGCATGACAAGAGAGCTCATGAAATCTTTCCTCTTTCTTAGAAACTATATAGAACCATAATCCATCCTAAAGAAATGATCCCTAAGGTGATTTCTGACGCTATAAGGAATGAACCTAGCCAAAAGGGCCTCAGAAAACTTGGTCCCAGTAATCGAAAGAAACCCAACTAGCCTAGTCTCAATAAATGTACGCCACCACTATCTGGCTGGCCCATCAAGTTGATACGTAGTGATGTCGGCTTCTCTCTACTCAACGAGACCCAAGGTATGTAGCCGCTTACGAAAAGTAGTTAGAAACTGGTGGGCATCCTCGCCCACAACCCCAGAAAGGCTCATAGGTGAAAGCCTTAAGAACACTCCAAGCATCTTCTACTCTTCTAGCGATATAGCTCTGGCTGGAATCATGGGTTGGGCACCCATAGGTGGTACTTGGGCCATATGTGCCTCAACTGCAGGTTGATCCTGCTGACCTGTTGCGGTGTTGGGGCCTAGTGCATACCCCCCAAGAACTTTCAAATGCTGAGTAATGGCTGCCTGGAGCTCTGGATCCATAGTTGGTCTGGGTGGTGGCTGAGCTAGTCCCGGCTCCATGGCTACTCTAGAACATGGGCTGATGAAAAATCCACTAGTTGCTCCACACCCTGCTTTCTAACTAGGGTGGTGTTGTACCACTTTCTGGAAAGAGAGGTCGACCCATACCCCAATCCACCTCACGGCGCGTATGAGCCATTTGTGAAAAGAGTGAAACAAAGTGAAATTTCAAAAAACCAATAACACACATGTTGCACGAAAGCGATACAAAAGAGAACTATTTCTAAAGACACCGTTTAGTCTCCCAAAGATAAGACATGTACATCTTTACACTAATCTGTAGGACTCTACTAGGTATAAGCTCTGTACAAGTGAGACTAGTGAACCTTAGGCTTTGATACCAACTTATCATGACTTGAATCCCCGAGCCATGATGGCACCTACTAAAATCCACCAATAGGTAAGTTGATCCATACGCAGAACGAAAAGTAGTGAGTACAAGGGTAGAACTAAACAAAAAATAATATTAACAATAAGAAAAGGTAGAAATGGAAAGCAAACCCAAAACTATACAGGATAGATATCCTCCTAGAACTTGGAAGTCATAAATACAGAGCTGTCTAAAAAAAATACAAGTTCCAAAAGTGGACCACAACAATCTGTCTCAAAGGATAAAGATAAGCTAACATATGTACAGAAGGAGACAAGTTGATTCAAGACGCCAAATGGTTACCCTCGTCTCTAATATCCCCAAGTTGCAAAAGATGGCACGAACTATCATCGCTGGTAGCTGGTTGATGTGAGGCCAAAAATACATAATTATAATCATTATTTGCCTCACATTTATTATTTATATATGTCCTTTTTGAGCATTAATTTTATGAATTGTGCTAAATAGTGTATTTTATTTATAGGAGTAAATTGGTGTAAAGTTGAAGAAGTTTGGAGCTAAAACGAATTAAAGATGGAAGGTTGAAGAAGGAAATCAAGTAGACAGCTTAATGGATTAAATTGAATATTATATTAATATTTATATATGGAAAATATCGGCAGAATTCAAATAGAATTGCTGCTGCTGCCACGTGTCATTCACCTGAGGCAAAACAACTCTAAAGCTTGAGGCGGCGGTACTCTTTCACGTGGAAGTCGAATTCCGTTTGATTTTGGAATCACAGTTAGTTTTGGACTCAATTATTCTATCTAGGGTTTTCTACATCTATAAATAGTCTATAGAAATAATTATTAGAAAAAAGACAAAGAGGAAGATCAATCAGAGGGCATCAAGTAAAAAGTTGTCAATACTTTTAGGGTTCTTTTCTTCTTCTTATTTTCTTAGAGATTAGTAGCTAAAGCTCTTGTTCTGGGGCTTTAGCTACGGATTCAATGTTGATTATTTAAGGTTATTGAATTAATTCTTGGTTGTCATTATAAGTTACTTCTATATTCTTGTTTTAGTATTTTGTGCTTGATCACCATGAGATAAATATATTGTCTAATGTTAAAATCGGGAGAGTAGAGGTTAGATAGACCAGAGAATATAGAGAGCTTGATCGATCCATTTAATTGAGGTGATTTGTGTTCAGGAGTGACACCCGGACGAACAACTTGCTTGGTTACGAAATAGGATGAAATATAAATGCTCGCCAGTTAGTCTATTTATCCCCGCTCAACGATGTAGTTAGATAGCTAACTGGAGTAGGTGACTAGGGGTGTGTAGCCCGACTCATACAATTAACCCTATAAACCAGTAACTTGACAACTAAAATTAGTTCTAAGCCAAAAATATGATACATGAAATCCAATACATGTTGCAGCCCTAGGATTTTCCAACTATTGTAAGTAATTTTATTATTTTGTTCTTGCATTCTTTTCTTTTGGATCTCTTAAATAAATAATTAGATCAGTATAATTTAGTAAAAATAGTTAATTGACAAGTCATTTGGGTTCGATAATCTGGTTCTTTTAAGAGCCACTATATTACTTGTGCGACCGCGTACACTTGCGTGTGCAATTGGGAGCAACACTGGTACTAAGACCTGCATCATGAGAGTATAGCACAAGTACCAAAACAAGGTACTCAATAAGCATCATAAGCCGACCGAGAAACAAAGGTAAAGACAATCAAAAAAAATAGATTCTACACACAAACAAAGACCAAGAAAATATGAAAAGAAGGCACACGAGCATATCGAAAGTAAATCTAAGTACAACTAAAATAAACCTAACTGAACCCCATAAACCCTGAAGGTACACTCATGCGCATGTTTAAATAAAATCGAAACGGACCCCATAAGCTCGATAAGTACACAAAATAACTACGTCTACAAGAAAGAAGAGTAATCTAGATCCAAATTCAATAACCAATCAACTCCGAGACCAACTAGAAAGAGAAAATCAACTCAACCAAACAACTCCCAACCCAGCTAGCAAGATTGACTATCAACCCAAGCCACCCAGCCCTACAATCAAGTCTAGGGGCATCAACCTTCTAACTAGCAAGAGTGCCTCAGGGTCGTGTCAACTCCATAGAGGATCACAGATATCTAGGCCGTCCAGCCTACTCCTAAGGGCGTCAGTCGGTTAGTTAACAAGAGTGTCTAGGGGAATATCGACTATGAAGAGGATCTCAAGTATGCTCTAAGCCACCATTGATCAACGTCCAGTCCCGACGATATTAGAAAAGGCTCCAAGCCAGAAGCAATCCAATCCCGAGAAAGCACAAACTCTATGGTAATACATTAGAGGCACAAAAATGGGGAGAGCAGACGAAAAGGCTAACAAGTAGCTAAAATGCCCAAGCTAAGGCTAATACTATCAGACCCTAGTCTGCTATTCCAGTATACAAGGCACTAGTCCATCAGAAATGGCATCGGAGGCATATCATAGTCACAAGGTGAATGGGTGTAGGGGAACACTAGTCTATCCTAGACTAAGGCCAAAACATGCTCCAAAAACAAGTAATCAAACAAGTAAATCATATAGCATACTACAACACACATACAACCCTCCACCAGTAAGTACTACCCTCAAAACAGTATTAATCAACTCTAGATCCTGGTTTCTAAGAAGAAAAGAAGAAATAAATAGGTACCCACCCCCAATTTACACTCATCATCATGAATTTACAAATTCATGCTCAGTCTAATTAGAAAGGAAGTTGTGGCCTACTTGTAGGATGATCGCGCGCTCTCCAAATGACAAGGCCAGAGATTTTTCCTTCAGAACGACCTCTGAGAGATGCCATACTATCAAAAATATGATCACGATATCAATACAGTTTAAGACACAAAAATCACCCAAAAATAGAGACGGGCCAATTTTTATAGTCAAACGGGAAACGTGGGCTCCGTGTGGGAAATTCCCGAATTGACTCCATCAAATATGGTTGATGCGTATGTTAATGAAGGGCTGTTGCAAGCAGAGTTTCTCTAAATTCATTTGGTGGTGTATACATTGGGCATTCAATACATTTTCCTTGACCAATGTGAGTGTAATTTAAGTCTTGTGTGTGAATTCTATGTGAATTGGAACATGAATAACTTGTTTAGGAATGAGAATAACATTAGAGGTCGACTAATTTAGTTTATTGTTGGGGTGTTGAATGATATCTTGAGGGCTCCTAAGTATGATCACAATGAATATCAATAGATAAAGGATAGACCTCTGTATCGGGATATACACCACACTCTGTGGTGTGAATTCAATGGAAAGGTGGGAATGTACTAAAGATACGGGTAGGCATGCCACTTCACACTACACACAGTTAAATCAATAAGCGGCGCGTGTGACCTAGAATTGTTCGTAGCATTTTGTTACCATGTCAGCACACTTCAGAGGTTAAAAGGGATAGAGTAGTGTTATTTTACTACCTAATGAAAGGGCTACAAATTAATGTTGGCTCAATTCTTCCACAAAATATGTTAAAGTTTCGTAACAATAAAAGGTGGCATTTTTGTTATGATAGTTTGTTAACTTGGTTTCTACGTTCATTAGGAGTTGAGGAAGAAGTGTATGATATTTTCCCACCCTGGTTTTCTCACTTGGTGGATGTCACAAAAAATAAGGCACAAGATACATCCCAAGTGCCAATTTTATTGATTGTTGATCGTCAGGATGATAGTTAGATGGGGCACATGTTTGGCATGGCTAAACTGCAATTGTGGATTGGTGGTCGTTCGACCACTGAGGAGTAAATGACCACATTGGTTTGAACGCTACCCTTTGACATATAGTTCCATGTATATGCGTCTCATAGGGTCGTCATTTCAATAGCCGATTGATGATGATGATGCGACGAAAGATGTAGAGGAAGAGGATAAGACTGAGGACTATGATAATGATGATGATTATACTTGTGTTGGTGATGCTGGTATGACCTTATCGTGTGTATGAGGCAAAAAATATGGCTAATGTTGATTATGACTGTAAGGCATGGAGGCCTAAAGGGAGTTTTCTTTCAATCTATACACATGTTTTATTTGTTGCGCCGGAGAGAGTGCATTATTTAAGTGTGGGGTGGGAGATGGACTTCCTTGTGTATATTTTATTGCCTTATCGAGTCTTTTGGTTTTTTAGGTTGGGTTCCTCGGCTTTTGTTTTTGGTTCTTTTCCTAATGATAGTCCCATTGAATCGAATATGATTTTTTTTGTTTGTTTTGTTTACTCGGATTGATAGTTGAGTCTTAGAGCCATCTTAGAAGTGATTGTTTCCAATGATGTATGGATGGATGGATGAAGACAGTCCTAAGGGAAAATTAGTCATAGGTTGATGGATTGTGAAGCCGGACCTTTGGTGCCTTAATGCCCTACGTAGAAGTTAGCCAGATGTCATGGGTAGTTTACACTTGAACATGCAATATACTGAAACAATTAGCCTTGCGAGAGACATAGGTACTTTGGTTTGACTCCAAAGTTATAAATTGGGCTTAATTGTGATAGAAGCACTCAATGTGGTTTGTATGAGCATCCTAATTTGTTTATGTCCTTATGTGTATGTCATGATGTCATGTAGGATGAGTATTGCCTTGTTCTTGCCTAAAGCTTCATCTAGAACTTGCCTCGTGTGTTCTTAACAAGTAACTTGTATGAACTATAAAATAAGATTGAGGCATTTCTTTGCATAGCCAAATCAATTATCTTTATGCCTCCATGATGATTATCCTTAGTAATTCTCCATTGATATTTTGAGCCTATAATTCCTTTTTTACCGCATGAAGAGCCAAATCCATTTTAGTTGATACCATTTCATTGTTTGATCCAAATATTGATCCTTAATGCACTAAGTAGTGAAGCAGGTGCAAACTAATGATAGAGTGAAGAATGGTGGGATGGCTTAGGTGGTGAATATAAGGATGAGGTGAAAAGAGCCCATAATAAAATTGTAGAAGCAGTTGTTATGGCAAAAAAGAGTTATTAAAAAAAATGGCAACATTGTGGACAAGTGCTTAAATTTGTAGAGGGCGAGATTGAAAGATGAATAGAGGGTGATTTAGAGGTGTGAGTCAAAGAAGGGAAAAGTGATTAAAATTTCTGAATAATAAAACAAGTGCATTAAGGAGGAGTAGTCACTATTTGTATCCTAAATGTACCCTTCTTATCCCGAAACCGACATTACAACCAAGTTAAGTCCTCTTAATCCCGTGATAAATACATCGTGAAAGCTAAAGTACACTAAAGACAAACCTATGGCATGTTGTGATATGCAAGAACCTCTTTTGTGAGAGCGAGAGCTTAAATTCTGAAAATAGGCCTTTTTGAAATTAAAATGTGTGAACATGATTTATGAATGAGTGAAAGGCTATGCCAAAATAGTGAGGGCATTCATGTCACATACTTAGGTGTATTTATGTTGGTGTGTTTGTACATTATTACATTGGCCTAGTAAGATGGATGACGAGTCACTCATTTAGTTTATATCGTGTAAATTGGTTTACTAATTTGGTGAAAGAATATACTTTTTATTGCATAAAGTGTGAACTACAAAAGCATAATTAAAGAGACGAGTCATTAGGTGTTAATGGTGAGTTGATAATCTAGAGATTGTTCGAGGACGAACAAAGGCTTAAGTGTGGGGTGGTGATCTTGGGTATATTTATATGCCTAATTACTATGATTTACCCACACGTACCTTATGTTTCAACGATATTCTTGATGCTAATTGATATGTTTTAATGAGTATTGCGATGATTGCACACTAACCTATATGATTAGCAATATGCAGGGGTTCCTAAAGAAGTACGAGTACAATGGGAGTTGGAAAAGACCTTAGGGGAGTGAAAGGGGAAAAGAGCACGAAGAAATTGCACCATGGGGCAGCATTAGCGCGTCACCCCAACTTCAAAACAACGGAAGCGCTTCACCAGCTGCCCAGTGTCTGCTCCTAGTTAATGACACCCTGCCCCGATTTGCCCGAAGAATTTCCAATTTTTTGAGGAATTCAAATCAAATTAGGAGAAGGAATTAGTTCCCTAAACACTATAAGACCCCAGGTTTATTTTGTAAGAGACTTCTTCTTTTTTTAGTGCAAAATCTAGGGATAACAATTCATCTTAAGTTTTAATCTTGTACTTTAACAATCTTGTTTATGTTTTTGATGATTACTAGTTCTCGAACACGTGCATTGCAAGTGTATTCTATGTTAATTGATACATTGTTTTTTAAATAATAGAGAAGGGAGTGAAGAGATTGAGAAGATGCAAGAATTTCAAAAAAATGACCAAGCAAAATAAGTCACATAATACAAACAAATTAAAGTATCAAGATGGAAAATGCAAGCAATGAACAAAAAAGAATAAAAATTATAAAGAGAAGAACAAAGGTTTAAGAAACTTATATAAAAAGAATATACCGTTGTTGCAGAAAGTGCTAAGAGTACAAATATTGAGTATTTTAAAAAAGAAAGCATATAATAATTTGATAATGGCCTAAAGGCTAAAACTATTGATTTTATAGAAGGTAAAAGAATATGAAAAGTTCATTTAATGGATGGAAGGTAAAAAGAAGTAGAAAATAATATTAATTTAAGATGATAATGTGTGAGTTAAAGGCACAAGATTAATGAATATTATGAATATAAGTTATGAAAATAAAGAGTTGTAGTTATGGAGTTGATTTTAAATGGAAAAATATTTTTTTAAAAGGAAAAATGCACAAGTACCCCCTTCAACTATACGCGAAATCTCAGCGAC